>VXBJ01003864.1:2923425-3097639 GCA_013400055.1 Nycticryphes semicollaris
CCTGAGTGATGTGCTCTGGGCAATCCTGCTTTAGCAGGGGAGTTAGACTGGGTGATCTCTAGAGGTCCCTTCCAACTCTGAAATTCCGTGATTCCATGATCAAGCGATATAACCCAAACAAACTTCTTGTGAGGTTGTGAAATTCAGAAGGAAGCAATCTATTGTGCTATTTAGAACGTTCTGCCTTCCTGAAACTTCAGACCTGGTTATTTCAAAAGCAATGAAAATGATTTCTCTGCTTTTCTCCCATCTGTTCCACCCAATAGATTTTTGAGTGTGGAATGCCATGAAGACTGGGTAATTATCTGAAAGTCTTCAGCAACCATTTAGTTGTTACTATTTGTGTTTCCTGTGGTGGTTTAAAGATCCCTGTTTTCTGATGAGTGTGATGCCAGGCTCGCTGAGATATTTGGAGATATACAGGTATGTACTAGGTGCTTACTAATAATCAATGAGTAAGAACAGAATTTGATTTGTAGATTTTTATGTTTATTTTAATGCAGATTTTCTGTTTTTACGAGTTCTTTTCTCACTTTTTGGTGAAAGGGGTAGTAAGGAAAGAATGAGTACTTTGGGTAAGAAGATGAGATTTCATTTTGATTCTGATTTAGAATACAAATTTTACAGCGTCAAGAACCTGGGCATTCGTTTGTGCCATGGGGCAAGTCGTAAGTGAGGTAAAACTATTAGCTGCTGTTGAATGTGCTGTGCTTTTGTGGTAAGCTTTTGAAAAGTTTCTGAAGTACAGATCCTTTGAAAGTTGAATACATTGTACTGCTGACTGTCTGAAGCCTAGAGAAGGTTAAGCAGAGACAGGGTGCCCTTGTAAACCCATCCTGTCCCCAGTCAGTACCAGAAATGGTTCATGGAGGCACAGAACATGGTCCGCATGTAGTCTTAGCCTAGATGTTCACTTTAATATCAGTTTAAATTGCAAAACATTAAGACTTATCCTAAGCTCTTCATTATCACCTGGTGATGATGAAGATGGTGAGACACTGGAACAGGTTTGCCAGAGAAGCTGTGGCTGCCCCATCCCTGGAGGGGTTCAAGGCCAGGCTGGATGGGGCTTGGAGCAACCTGGTCTGGTGGGAGGTGTCCCTGCCCAGGGCAGGGGGGTTGGAACTCGATGATCTTTGAGGTCCCTTCCAACCCAACCAGTCTATGATTCTATAATGACTGGCTTGCCAGGGAATCTATACTATTCCTATTTATAGGGCTTCACAAGCCCTTTAAATCAAGTGACTCTCGATGTCCCGACTCAGGTTTGGAAATGCATGTATGCATCTAAAAATCACGTTACACTAGAGCTCCTTCTAGCCTGGCATACAAACTCCCTGCTCACTGCTGTGCTGCGGCAGTGTAAATCTCTGAGGCTTGAATTCTGTATCCGCCAGCTTTCTCAGCACATCAAGAAGAAACAACCATTTTTAAAGGGTGGAGGTTTAAAGGATTTACGTGCTTTGTCTTACATGTGCTCCTATTGAAGTATTTTGGCCAAAGCTTTTATTGTTCTTTGTTAGTGTTTAAAAATAATAAAAAATCTGTTACTTTGATGGAAGTGAAAGTTTCATTGCAATACACACTCAAACTGGAGGCATGCCAGTTTTTTTGTGCCTGAATCCTTGCTTTTGAAATAGAAGTGCTCTTCCATCTTTTTCCCCTTTCCAACTTCATTACAGCGACTATAGTGTCTTTTGTTAATCAGTTTTAAAATTGTACTGGCACCGTGTTTTGCCGTGCCCTGGCTGCCGATTTTTGCACCGATCCACTAGCAATAAGAAAGCTGGCAGCTGGCCCCTTTTGAGGAAAATACAGTCATATTTTCTGATCTCTTGCTCCTATGGTTGTCTTTGGACATGTAAACAAAGGGACAGATTCGAGTCTCAGCTACACTCTTATAAATATGAGAATGCCAATGGCCGTCAAAGGAATTCTTTTGAACTCAGAAGTGTAAATCGGTGGGCATTCTGGTCATAGACTTAATTTTAACATAAGGGGAACAGTCGAAAATACTACCTTTTGTGAAATAATCCTGCGATGGTTTTATATTATTTCAAATAGAAACGGATGCTTTACCAGATATTTCATGGTTGGAACTGGGATTGAATATTTTGATGCAGATTTTAAAGTTTAGTGACAATCCCAATATTGATTTAGGGAGGGAAAAAAAGTTTATCAGAAAACTATGTATCCATTTGTACATTCATTCATGCTCTTATCTTTGGATTAACATATATTTTCCAGTTGGCTGACATAAGATAACGTGGTGCAAAGTAGTTTTGAAAAGTGGCTGTATGATTCTGCATTATTTTAGTGTTTATTTCATTCCGGTGAATGGCAGAAATGCAACTTTTAAGGGAAGATCAGAACAGGCTGAGTTCATTAAATGGGGCACTGGCAGTGAAATGTGGATTTAAGCCATACTTACAGGAGAGTTCTTATTTTTCTATTTCCATGCCAGAATGCTGCAGCAAAGATGCCTGTTGCATATTCTTTATTTGTTTTGCATGCAGAATTTGCATATGATATCAAACCCCAGGTAATATAATACATGTAATAAATTGCAATGCAAAACAGTTATGAGGATGCAACCCTTAAGCAGGTTTTGGGGCATGTGGTTTGTTTTAGAGCCCTATCTATGTGCCTAAATAAATGCTTGAATTTTCAGAGCTTCTGCGCAGACCCAATTTGCTTTGAAGTCATGGGAAACTAAAGAATGGTGTTGGCACATGGAAATTGATAAAGTTGAGCACAAAACTAACTTAATTTCTTGACTTAATCAAATTCTTCAGCCTCAGGACTGTCCTTCTGTTTTAACTGTCACGATCAGAACCAAACGTGTTGCATCTGAAGAAATTAAAACTGAAAGGTGTTTCACAGCTCTCTTCATTGTGACATGGGCTGCTCTGTGTTTGTGTACTTCACTGTACTTTGGTTGCTTATGAGGCTGGTCTATGACAGCCTTCCTCATACGAATGTCACTTTTTTTTCTGCCAGAAGTCTCATTGATTTATAAAGAAAGGGTGGACAGTGTGGGTTTTACCCGTTTAAAATAAGCAGTATCATAGAATGCACATTAGAGGAGATAGAGGTGAGATTTACAGCTAATTCATCAATCTACTAAAAGTGGTATAGAATAATTGCAGTGCTTTCTGGAGAGCAGCTGTACTTTGCTTTTTCATGAAAAGAATTCCGTCATTTTCTGTGGAAGATACCTCACTTAGTGGTAATCTTACAGGCAGAAATAGATTGCAATCTCTTGAAATAAGGAAATGAGCAAAAGGCATCAAAGGGCTTTTTGTTAAACAGAGACTTAGAGGGTGAAAGGGCATTGATAATAACCAAATGCTGGTTTGAAATCTGTCTTCATGAGTAGAAGAGTGACCCAGGAGTGACATTAGCAAATGTTACCCTTCCAGAGTGTCTTCATGAATTGAGACAAAGAAGCACTGCCACTTTGTTCTCTTTCTGGGTTCTATCTATGGCACTCGGTAATTTAGGATTAGATGAATTTTACGCTTTTAATCAGAGATTCAATCTCATGACTACTGTAGAGCAGAAATTTGTGTTGGTAGAAACAGCAAAGATAAATAAGCTTTTTCTCCATGTGTGTTACAAATCAATCGCATTAAAGGAATTGCATCCAGACTGTGAAGTCCACATCTGAAAAATTGGGAAATGCCAAGGTGAAGACTGCAGGCACACAGAAGTCTCTAATCCCTTCCTTATATCCCAATGCTCGCTTACTTGTTTCTGTGCTCCTTAAACCCAAAGTGTTTCAGGTTTGGCTTGAAAATTCTTCACTGCTTAAACAACTAAAATACACCTTGTTGGGGAAGAAATGTGTTTTCTGAGCTACTGTTCCAGTGCCGTCGACATTTATGGGGAGAGTTGCCTAAATTCAGATAACAGGGTGGCTTCTGAATTTGGAAGCTGAGCCTAGAAAAAGGGGCATTTGGAACTTGAAGAAGTTGGGACCTACATATATCACTGACATGTAATTCTCTGAGGTAAAATTACAATGCAAAAAGCAGAAGACATATTGTAGTACAATATGATATAAAAAGGCTGGGAAATCAGCATTTGTTTGGGATGACCAGATGGGGGATTTATGACTTGGACTACAATTTAAACAGTCCCCAAAAAACCGTCTGTCACACGTAGCTGTTTTCAAATTGAAGTATAAAAATCTGTGCTGATGGCGTGGCTGTGCACGTTTCAGGTAAAATATTTTATCTGAGCTTAAAACATAAGTAAATCAGCATGAAGCTGTGTGACTGAAGCTAATCGCATCTCTACTTATTGCATAATTTCTTTAATAGTTCATGTTATTTAGACTAAAACTGACTGAAATAATAATATGCAGTGAAGAGTTACAAGCAGATCTACATTATTGCAGGCTTGTGCATCGTGTATATCAAATTCTGCTTCTCCGTGTCTCAAACTGGACATCCAGAAGTTTGAGTTCTACTTACTGTATTCTTGATTATTGGTTTTCTTCCCTTTTATTTAATTTTATTAATAATCCTAAAATAAGCATTGCTGAAATAGAAGCTTGTGGTTTGTCTCCACTTGCTCAGCATGTACTTGTTCTTACCAGTGAATAATTTTTATTATCCTGCCTGCTGTTTTCCTACTCTTCCAAGTTCTCGCCTTGCTGGTATGATTTTCTGTTAATTTTCTGCCCTGCTTCTCGTATCCTGGAAAAGTCTGTCGCACCACTTTCCCCCGTAGCTAACCCAACCTTCCATTTCGCATCTCTGATAGATTTTAATTGCTTTTGGTGATATTTGAGTTCATTTTACAAAGCTCCTTACAAGGGATATTAATTGCAATAAAAAAATCCCAGTGTACCAGTTTGACATAATAATCTATAATGCTTGAATGGGTTTATAAAGAATATGGAAAATATGAGTGCCAGCATGACCTACATGTGAGACAAAAGCTATTCCCTTAGGGAATGGAGATAATTTGCTTTTGTCTCATACATTATGCATTTCCTCTTTTTTCACCCCATTTCCATGAAAAATATTTTTTGTTATGTATCAAAGAGTTGTTAAAGTTGTGAGTGGAGCATTAGGCTCAGTTTGGTGGGATGTTAACATTCTGCTCGGATTTCTGCGGTCTCGGTTCTTTGTTTCCTATTACCTATTCATGATTTCTGTTTGCGGTCTTGGATGCTTTTCTCTGAGTAGAGTTTTGCACTCCCCCCTTTGTTCTTTGAGGAGTGACTGCTGCAGATCCCTTTTTAATGGGGAAGATGGACAGAAACGGGAAACTTTATAAACAAAAAATATACTGTAAATGTGTCATTGGTGCAACCATGGTGGGGATTCATAATTAGCCAAATTATGTTAAAATACAAACATTACTTCGTTCTCGATGACCTCTCCAGAACTGATGGATTGATTCCTCGATGGGCAGAGAACAGGCTTGTCTCATCAGATAATCTGCAGGATTTATGGGCAGAACCTGTAGTTAAGGGAATAGTTCAAGGTACAATGGATATTCAACCCTGTAGGTAAGAAATCATCTTTGCCACAACACTTAAAGATATCACCCCTTTATGGCAACGGAGTTGATAGGGATGGATTTTTCGGCTACTTTATACTGCAGATAAAAAGATACACGTTAGCACTGCTCTAATTTGTTAGTGTCTTCTCTAATTTGTTGCATATTGCTTTCTTTTTCCTGGTTGCAAAATAAAAGAGATTGGGACAGGGTTTTTGAAGGTCGTAAATCTCTAATTCTGCATCCCCATGTCTTCTGAATAAACATGTGTGTATTAAATAATGGAGAACTAGACAGTTGTCTAGATAGGAACATGCCACTGACCTCTAGAATGGAAGCATAATATAGTAGGTTTCTTGTTTGTCTTTCTGAGGGTACCTGTTTATTTAATAGCAAGTTCTGCTGACATACATTTTTAGTTAAAACTTCACCTATATCTCATCACTGAGGAAACTGATGTGAAAAATAATGCATAAAAAATAAAACATTACATAACAACTTAATAAGCTTGGCACACAAATGATGTTCAGGTGATGTCTGTCCAGTTTACTAATTACTGTGGTATGGATTTCATGGACAGTAATATTTTTGGTTTTTGTTTTTTTTTTTTTTTTCCCCAAGAAAAAAGTGTTTAGAGTGTGTTTGGTTATCAGTCATCATTTCGCAGAGGATACCAGTATAATTGGTATATATAAGTGGACTGAAAGACACTGAGGATTTAATTTTTATTCTAGTATTATTTGGCAATATTCATCTGTATCTCTTCTTTGCATATTTATATTTTTATATTAATAGGCAAGTATATATGTTTGTTTTTCATCTGTCAGCAAAAAAGAGGTATTGATGTCATTTTGCCTTGTACAGCCGTATTTATAGCATCTAATTTACCACAGAGGTATTGAGTTTGGTCATTATTCAAATCACAGGATGACTTGTTTTATGGCGAAGGACCCAAATGGGTTGTTATTACAGCGCCATTAGGTAACACGAATGCTTTGAAATACATCTCTTGTGTATTAACCAGAACACGAGAGAAAACACTGGATCGTGGGCTCGCTGTGTGAAAGTACAGAAGCAGCAACCTGGCAGTGTGAAGAAAGAACGAAACCAGCAGAGAGTGGCCTGGAAGGTTGTCAGGCTCTGAATAATGTTTGAACAAGTGTGAAGCAGGAATATTGTTAGATGATGCATGTGATGTATGGGAGCCTAATGCCACTTATGGCATGGAGAGGTGGCTTTTCCATCAGATGAGTTACTGTGTGTGTCTAAACCCTGAATCTCATTCATCTGCGCCACACTGTGTTAGCTGTCATGTGCTGTATTTCCTGCAAGAAATTCTGATGAATATTTTATTAGGGTTTGGTTTGGTTTTTTTTTCAGTTCAGTTTTTAATTTTATTTTTTTTTTGGGGGGGTGGTGTCTTCCAGGCATTGCCCGTTCTGCCTAATTTTATATTTGGGATCATGTGTGCAAAAAGCTAATGGGGGAATAGCAGCCACTTCTCCTCTTGTGAGAATAACCGCGGCACTTCCAGTGGCTAAACACATTATATTAGAGAAATTCTTTCCTTTAAGGGCTAATCCTGATTGGCAGCGCTAACCTCTAACAAGGTGTTAAATGCTACAGATTCCTGTTAACTTCACTGGGAATAGGATTTAAGCCTTTCAATTGCACTGGAGCACTGGATGCAGAAAATCTGTGGTGTTTATGATCAGGAAGGCATGTCACTGCTTTGTCCTTTATTCTGTTGAAGATGTGAAATTCTTGTTGAAGGATGGATTCTGTTCCCAAGGGTGTAGTTCCAGTGCTGTGGTGGTGGTTTTTGTAACTTGTTCAGGGTTCTTGTTACTGCATAATCAGTCATTTTAACTATGTGTTTTGGACGTATTTGTCTCTTTAGCTGTTGCATGTATCTGTTCCCCTCTGCTTTTTCATACTTCTCCATATTCTTGAACATTCCTTTTATGCCTGCCTTGTTCTCATTCTTATTCAAAATTTGTCAACATTATTACAAGTAATCTATAATCCAGCCCTCTCTTCTTGCTCTTGGCAATTAAAACACAAAGGAGAACCAGACCCCATAAAATAGAAAGGGCATGAAACAAATGATACGATACACTCACTTGACAAGCAATCACCTCTAAAGAAAAATATTCCCTCTATTGTTATCTGTTGTTCTTTCTTATTCCCCATCATGGCTGTTGTGATTATTTATGGTTATTATGACTTTCAAATCCTTCAGCTCCTGTCTGTGTGAAAATAGGAGAGATTCTCAAAGGCACAAATGATGGATACGCACCCAGTTCTTATAGAAAAGATTGATTTCTGCTCCTTATGGGTGAACAAACAGCATGAGCACATGCAGCTCATTCTCAGGAGGGATTTTGCTGCTCTGAGACCCTAAACCCTAAAGTTCAGGAATATCCCAACAGGAGAGGATTCCCACTCTGCTCGCTGATGGGGCAGTGTGAGGAGCAGGGAAAGCTGAGACGAGAAGGGAAGGAAATAGTTGACACATCCCTGTGTTACCAATGCTCAACACAAATCTAAAACATAGTCCTGTACTAGCTACTATGAAGAAAATTAACTCTACCCAGTCCTAACCAGCACAATAGGCCCTGCTGACAATAGTACTATAACAGCAGGAACATACTGTCTACCCACACAACTCTGTTTTCATGAGATATTACTACTATATCTCACTTTGATTTTTAAGCTATTTGAGCTACTACTCATATCCATCCTAGCTTCCGTTTTTCCTGTGCTGTGGTCCTACAATTTCCCTGGCAAAATGCCTCATTCTAGTAAATCTAGCTCTGAAAATAAACCCGGATTTATGGTTGATGATGGTTAATAGGGTTACCATAGGTGTTGTGAAGCATTGCCAGACGTGGAAGTTAAAATCTTAGGACTTATTTTGCTCAGCTCAGCTGGACTACCCAAGGAGTCCCCAGTGCAGGAGACAGAAACACGGTTGGAGAGGTGGAAGGGGACTTTCAAGCTGTAATTCCATTGTCCTGACCTTGGGTCAATCAGGGCTGGTTTGCTCCCCAGAATTATCTGGAACGGTTTCCAGTCCACTTCTGCTCATCCTGTAGTCATTAAGTTTTTGATGAAAAGTCCTTACCTGTACTGGTGAGCAGTGTTCCAGAGCCTCTTATTGTTGGTGTTGCGTTGGTTGCTATGCTAGTAGCAGTGGTGCTGTCATTTGTATTAGTATAAATCCAGCAATGCAAACCTAGATGTCTCATTTTTGTGTTTGTTCACAGGTGATCTATTACCTAAAAAGTGAATAATTGTAGGTTTGGTTTTTTTGTTTACATCCAGTACTTTTTGTGAAGCAGAGAGTGCAGTTTTAGATTATTGCGAACTTCTATCCAATTCTGACTGAATAAAGAATGGAAGAAGCCTTTCCTGTGTAAAATACCTTGTAATATCCTAATGTGAGCTGCAAAATAATAGCAAAATAACTGTGCTGGGAAACTCAGAATCTGTTTTGTGTGAACATATAACCGTGTAAATTGGACTGGTTCTACTGATACCCTTTAAATGCAATGAAATTTTGGCCTGTTTTTCCTTTAGTTTCCTTCTATACAACTTTGAAGCACTGTCGGAATGGTATGGATTATAGGAGAGAAGAAATCATAAACATACATATTGTAGAACCTGCTTTGATATAGGAACTTTATAGAATCATAGAACCATTCAGATTGGAAAAGACCCTTGGGATCATCAAGTCCAACCAACAGCCCTACTGTACCAAATTCTCTCCTATACCATATCCCTCAACACCACATATAGATGACTCTGAAACACATTCAGGGATGGTGACTCAGCCACCTTGCTGGGCAGCGTGTTCCAATGTCTGACCACTCTTTCTGTGAAAGATTCTTCCCTCATGTTCAGCCTAAAACTACCCTGTTGCATTTTGAAGCAATTCTGTCTTGTTCTATCACTAATTACCTGCAAGAAGAGACCAGCACCAACCTCTCTACAGTGTCCTTTCAACTAGTTGTAGAGACTACCCGATCCTGTGTTTCTAGAGCAGGATATTGCTGCTCTGTTGATGTCCTTTGCTCACTAAAGGGCATTTACTTTGTAGTGGTGGGCAGGAACTCAGTGAATTTGTCCCATTGACTATGTCAATGTTATACCTTTGAGTAATGGTTCACCAGCAGAACCAAGACAGTCCTGATCTTGTCAAGTTTGAAAAGGCTCGATGAGGGCAAGAATGTTCCCATTATGAAACACTCGTTTTACCTCATGCTTGTGTCCCCTTAAGGAACATTCATTTTATCTTCCTGGCTTTAATGACGTTTGGAGTCTGCCTCTGGCTGAAATGAGATTGTTAAGGTTCTACATCGGGAGAACGTCAGGATATTGAAACAAACCATCTAATGTCCATTTTAAAGAATCTCCCTTACTGGGACTGTATTCAATATTAAGAAGTTCTTCCTCCTTGCCATTTGACATATGTCATGAGCATGTCATACACTGCTTTCACTCAACTAATTGGGTGTGTTTCCTCCTACTCCTCAGGTAGCCTGAAGTAGCCATAAACCAGCTCCTAGTAATTGGTGAAGATGGGGCTGACAGCATAAAATATTTAGAAAAAGAGTGGTATTCACACAGGCAGCAAAGCTTAAAAAATTGAGATTTTCAACAGTGTTATATCAATTCCATTTAGACAGACAACTCCATGTTCATTCAAAGTACTTTTTCACACTAATTGGATACTCTTCAAAGGCTTAATTACCATTTTGAAATTATTTCTGTATCCTGAATAGATACTCAAATGCTAATATCTTCACAATGATATGCTTTGTAGATGGGGATAGTGTTTTCTAATATTGCAAATACAAAATACAGGGCAGTACTTCTTACAGATGTTAAAAAAAAAAAAGAAGGAAAACCAGTTCAGCATGTTTTTATTACTGTCATTTCTGGTAATTTCCAGTGTGATAGGATCTAGCTCTACTTTGACAGCACTATTTGCACACACCTCTGAGTGTTTAAAGAAGACACAAGGAAGAGGCAAAAATTTCATTTGGGGGATGTGACGCCTCTTCCACAGTTTTCAGTCACTGAAGAATGAACTGAAATCAGGAATAATAACACTAAAAATACTCCTGTGCATGTTCTTGGTGAGAGGAGGAACAGCATCATAAAGTGTTGGCTGTGAATCCAAAATATTTGAGGATCGTTTTGTCCACCTGCTGAGCATCTGCAGCAAGGCCAGGCACCTCTGTGCTTGAAGGAAGAAGTTTCTACCACCCAAACTGAAAGATTCATTTCTCTAAGTTGTGACTCTTGCAACTCAGGGCTGGGTGTAGCAGTGGTCTAGCCGGACAAGGGGACTCTGTGGCTGTAGTTTTGTCCTGAGAGAGGAAAGTAGAAGAAATGATAACTCTTTTAGGCTCTCTGTCCTCTCCTCATAAATCTGACTACAGACAACTCCCCATCTGAGATGTAGTTTTGCACTTATCAAAGGAGGAGAGGACACACCAGTGAATAATTGTTGGTGGGGTTGATAAAGTATTTGTGCATGACTTGATGCTCTCTACTTTTGCGTCTTAGCACAGAGTACACGTATGTTTTAATGGGCACTTTGTTTATCTGAAATGGTCGGCAAATCATGATGCCTGTAGCCAGTCACAAAAGTGTAGTTTGCAGATTACCTGGTGACTGTTTTTGTAGAATATCCAACTCTCTCTTTCAGGATGCCATTAGAATGACTTTTCACCTAAATTTTGTGCTAATTCCATTCTTGGGCTTTTGGATATGGTCTGCTTTTCCTGTTAATATGTCTTGATTTTAAGCTTTAAACTTCCAAGCCAGTTGCTCTTCAGGAAATAATTGGTAGAGTGCAGTGCAGTTGTGCTGCAACCACACTGTAGTTAGGAAGGCAGTGGTTTTTTGAATTCTGCAGCTGGTAATCCATTTATACTGGCAGGTTTCCTGTGAGACTGAACGTCAACTGCCCGACGGTGTTTGTAGGGAATGACTCTCTGATTACCATTGCCAAATGAGGTTTCAAAGTTTTAGCTGGTGGCATCTTCAGAGTTTCTTTCTGGTAACCCTAACTCCTCCCTGGTTAACATACAGATACATGCAGTTTGGATGAGACGTGCTTGTTGGCAGCAATTCCATTTTTAAGGTGTCCATATTTTTATTCCAAAGGGAAGAGATAGAAGGTTTTCTGAAGAAGAAGAGTTTAACCCAGCAGATCCGGGGTGTTCCTTTTAGGGCTTCATCAGAGCCAGATAGATCTTAATTACTTCATTTGCACCTCTTGGCAATTTACTTAGCAGGTCACTTATCCTGGCCCTAACTGAAAATTCTTAGAAAAAATTCCAAATCAAAGGAAATAAGCTTGAGAGAAGGGATCTGAGTCTATAGAATTTTTACACGGAGAGAAATTGGTGGTCTAATCTTACTTTTGGGGTCAAAAATGGCCATATTCTGATACTTTCATTTCACAATGTGTATTACCTTACTTGGAAATTGTTGGTTTTGGAGGTGGAGCAGGCAAACTCTTGAGATGAGTGAAAGTCATGAACTTTGGCAGAATATGTATTCAAGTCCGAGGAAGTTCAGCTGTTTGATTAACTATTTGTAGCTACTTCATGAACTGTCCTAATTAAAAAAAAATAATACATATTTATTAAATGTACCTTGCAGTCTGGGAAGTGGATATTATTTAGCTGTCTGAATAGAAAAGCATCTAATCCCCTTCAGTGTCAAATGAAAGTTACAGAACAGGAAGACATGCAGGAATTGGCGTAGCTACAAACTGTTTAAAAAAAGAAAAAAAAACAAGGAAAAAACAAAGAAAAAAACCCCTAGTCTTCTCTCTGGAAATACCTTTTGCTGAATAAAGACTTTTTAATGAAGTTTCGGTTGCTTCAGCAGAGGTGACATGTTGTCATACGGTGCTGGGAGTACCCGTGTGGAAGCAGCTCTACCTTGCCTGGTTTGCGCAGGGACCGTTGTGTTTGGAGCTGTCAGGTGAGCAGAAGGCTGGGGATAGAGTAAGGAATATTGGCTCACGATTCCAGAGCAAGCAGGGGGAAGGGGAAGGACACAACACGCTGCAGCAGATGTAGCCCGTCACAGGAGATTTTGCTGCAATGCAAATAATGGAAAACACTGAGTGGAAAAGTAAACACCCATGTTGAAGCTCTCTTGACAAACTCTTTGCAATATGCACTGGTTTTCCATAAATTATTGCATATTTCCTGAAAGAGTCTTCCTGAGTACATGAAATGACAGAGGATTTTTGGCTGCTTTTTTTTGTTTTTTTCTTCCCCTTGTGCTTCCAAAGATTTCCTCGGAGAGTCTGTGTAGACTTTTGCTGAGTTCACATCAGCGTTTTTTGCTAATTGTTCCTGATGCTTCCCCATATTGTGAACTTTTTAGCAGAAAAAGTAGCAGCAGCTTGCCTTCCCTAGAGAGGAACAAAAAAGTCTGTTGATGTGATCTAAAAAGAGGAAGAGAAGAAACTACTACTTAAAATAAATGTTTCCATTTCGGTGCATACAGAATGAGGGGTTAAATGACATCAAAGAATTTAATAATTGAATGAAAAGCCACATCTCTTTCACAGTTTCTCCTCATAAATTGTCTGAATTTTGCTAAATATGGAATACTAGTATGAAATTGCACACCAGAGAATCTACTTTTGCAGTGATGCTGACAAATTAACTCTGTTTTGCATTCGTTAGGGCAGTGACAAGCTGTGACTCTTATAAAACTCAGGTTGGTACCCTCTGGGACAAAAAGGGAAAAGGATTTCATTGAGAGGTTCAAATTAACAATTTATATGGACAGGTCCAATATGCCACTGTTGCAGGTTCTATGGGTACAATGGCAAATACACTATTGCAATTTAATAACCATTCACAAAATACACCATTACAACCTACAAGTGACCCCGAAAAGTAACACCACAAACCACAAGTGCTCTAGATATTAATATCTTAAAAGAATGCACCAATCACGATCTTAATAGCATGCCATATACAGTATGTATGGTTCTTAGTCACTTCCCCTCTCTCAGGTAAGGTTGCTGAATCCCTGGGAAGTTACCCTGTGCAGCATCCTGGACAAGGGGGGGACAAATCTCCTACAGGCCAGCTCTATCCTTGGAAGACTCCCCTCTTTTTCTCCCCAAACCTTATGGTCCTGATTCGATGGGGGTGCAGGATTATGCCTGAGTGGATTACACTCTCTGGAACACTTACCTCTGGTGGTGTGGTGACTCCTAAGTTTCTGTTGCTAATTTTGTGATGTCTGGCACTCAAAGTCATGGGGATTGTGGTGGGATGGGACTCAGGGCATTTTGTTTGTTAAGGCTCCATTTGGTTTCAGTTCTTACTGTGCTGCAATCTTGAGACAACCCTGGGCTGAGCTGTTTTTGCAGCTCATCCCAAGCTATCTCTGCATGGACGAGGCAAGGCGGAGAGGAAGCTGAGTCGGATGACAACTCCCTGCATCTCACCTGTTGTGCTCTGAAACTGGTTCGGCTGGGTGCTCCCCCATACACCTCCTCTCAGTCTGTGCTCACCCATTGGTATCTGTTTCAACAATCTGTCATGAGGGTTGGCATTTTCCTTTAGCAGCTTCTCCTCCTTGACACATCCCTGTTCCCTATGAAGCATAATAGAATTGCTGGACACCGCTAAACTACAAAAACTGACAACCATCCATTCAGAAGGAAAAACAAAGTAGGGCTGGAATTGTTCAAAGGCTGGAAGGAGGTTAATCAAAAGCAGCTCTACAAAACCATTCAAAGTCTAAACCTACTAATCTTTCTGGTGTTGATTCGTAAAGCTGACGTTCTGTATATACGGACAGTATCAGATAATATACACTTTAAGAAAACAGCCAAGCAATTAAAATTAAGCAGGTGATGAGGTTGCTTCAGCTGAAAAGCTGGCCATGGGACAGAAGTGACCCTTTCACATCTGGGATCAGAAAGAGCAAAACCAAAAGGAAAGCAGAATCCTTGTGATGTTTTTTGGTACCATACATGTAGATCTCGTGGCCAGAATCCAAACCTCCGTAGGCAAAATTTGTGGAGATCACTACATTTCAGATAAATGAGGGATTTTGGACTCCCCCCACCTCCACCTCATAGTGTTTTGAGCTGCAGAAGATCTGAGAGCCCGAGGTGGAGTTTTGGGGTCACCTTCCACAATGCTTATGTGTGAGGCACCTCCTGATTTGGGGTTTTGGTGGGGAGCCAAGTGCTTTATTGAATCTAATCCTCCAGTACGTGTTCCAGCGGTGCTCCAGGGAACAGAAACTGTATGACATGTGCTACTGTGCTGATAGACCCTTCAGCTGGAGACAAAGCAAATTGCCCAGACTTGGGGATGTAGAATACTGTTATGCTTTCACTTCACTTTTGCTGTGTTGTTACTCTGAAATGATTTCTAACCCTGCCCCCCCCCTCCTCCCCCCTGCTTTCTTTCCTTCAAGGACTGCTTGTGCAGTTTTCCTCCCAAACTTATTTTGTCGATAAATTAAGAATTTTCCACTGCGGTGTTGTGAAACCCTTCATGACCTCAAACGATGCACCAAGTTAAAGCTCACACAGGGCACAGCCTGTTTGGAGCTGTGTTTGGAGTCTCTTGGAGAGCAACACTTGCATGTATTTTTCATTTCCCCAGGAATCTTCCTGTGTAAGGGCGAGTTGTACTGTTTCCCTCTGATGTGCCAATTTGCCAATTATTACGCCCCAGGAACAATTTTTCACCCTCTTGTTGTCAACTTTCATTTTTATGCCGATGATACAGTTATGAGTGTCTTTGAAATGTGACATCTCTGAGTGATTTTTTTTTTCTGTCTGGCAGGCATTAAATCATTAATGCTTCGAAATCAGATGACTCTCAACACTGGCAAAACGGAGCTGCCAGTTGACTAGCCTTTTAAATTGGCTGAGAAAATTTCAGTCCTATTTTTCTAACATTTGATGACCTCCAGTTCTACTTCAAACAGGTGCCTGGTGGTTATCTCTGATTAAGGATTGTTTCTTGTAGTTTTCTATGCATAAGGAGCTGCCTTGTGTCATTGAATCTTGCTAGACGGTAGGTATTTCTCTCTGAGACAGAGGCACTTTTCACCACTGGCATATATTTCAGATTAGAGTATTGGAATTATTTATTTGTCGTCTTTCTAGAACCTTGAATAGTCTGGATGCAAAAATTTACCTGATCTTCTTTCTTTTTTTTTTTTTTTTTTAATTTATGAAATTATGCAATACATCAGTGCATTAGTTCTCCTAACGAAGCCTAAATTGATATTTTTAAAACATTTTTTAAGCTTTTTTTTTTATTTTTAAGCTATTTTTCACTTGCAAGGTGTTTCACCTCTTAAAAGCTCTTCCAAATTGTATTTACAGTGTCACTTGCTGATGATAAACACAATTTTGCTCATCTTAAAGCTTAAAGTGTAAAACTGACTGCCTTATTCTGTTACGCTATTCACAAATTTCATTAAAAGTTCACTTTCTCCACTTACAGAAATAGTTTAGTTAGGCTGGCTATTTGCTGGAGACAGGCAAGAAGTGGAAGGGTACTCTCTACCCTTGAATAATCAGGGAGCACCTGCTAGGAATATATATCAGTAGGAATATTACAGCAATCAAACAGTCATGTCCTGTGAAATCCACTGAGAAGCTCTCAGCTCTTTGATAAAAATTAAATGCAGCATTTCTGCCTCTTTCCATACTAGTTCTCAGCCATTTTTCCCCCCTTCCTATTGCCCTCAAAAACTCAGTTTCCTGGTACCCCAGTAACTACTTTATCTTTTGCAGGTCCTCATTCCTACCAAGCAATTTCTTGTCCTCACTTGATGCCTAGTTTTTGTTGAGTTACCTTTTTGATTAGACCACCTCAGCGTCTTTTCAGTTTGTAAGGCTGATTCCTTCCTTTCCTTCCTTTCTTCTTTCTGGCTGGTCCACTTACTCTTGGTGTGTACTCCTTAGAGCATAGTCTTTGTTTTTAAGCAAGGAGACACAGAACCTTTTCCGTGAAGCTTAACTTTGAGACACCTTTACATCAGCAGTGAGCAACATGGAAGTAAACCAAAAGGCAGCAGTGCCAAGAGCTCAATGTTTGGTTTTGGCAAATGCCGGAGGATGTGAGCTCATGGCTCCAGTTTGTGACGAAACCTCTCACTGTCTTGTCTCCAGCTACCAGAAGCCTCCCTCTTCCCTCTGCAACATGCGTTACTGCTAATTTCAGAGCATTTTTCAAGTGAGGCCTGATGGTCTTTCATGCCCATGGACTGATGCAAGGCGGTAGCTTTTCACACAATCACAGAATGATGTGGGGTTGGAAGGGAACTCTGGAGATCATCTAGTCCAAACCCCTGCTGGAGCAGGTTGCAGAGGAAAGTGTCCAGGCAGGTTTTGAATGTCTCCAGAGACAGAGACTCCACCACCTCTCTGGGCAGCCTCTTCCAGGGCTCTGCCACCCTCAAAGTGAAGAAATTCCTCCTCAAGTTTAGATGGAACTTCTTATGTACAAGTTTGTCCCATTTCCTCTTGTCCTTTAAGTAGTAAACATAAGATGCGAAATCCTGGTTGCGTTGAAATGAATGACAGGAATCTCTACTGACTTAGCCAGAAGACTGTATAGGGATTGTTGTCCCTTCTGACTTGAGGGAATGCAAATCTGGGTTCTGGAATAAAGAGAAAACACTTGTATGCATTGTGTGCCTTTCAGACCTTTGAAAAGCCAGAGCTTACTGATGTTCTTTTAATTACCGGGCGATGTTGTACAGGAGTGTGAATCCGAGGTACTCGTAGGCCTGGTGGGAAAGATGCTCAGCCAGCTGTAACTGATTTGTGTTGCAGTTTGAAAAGGCAGCGTCAGAGCCAGCCTGGCTGCTGTTAAATCACTTTCTGAAGCTACTATTGTAAGTAGCTGGCTGTTCAGCTCCTGAAGAATCGGGCTGTAACCAGGGATTCGCTTTTATTTTCCCGAAACTGGTTCAGACAAACCTCTGTGATTTCCCTGGAGGGATCTTTTATGTTCATATTGTTCGCTGCAGGTGCATGGCCACAGCAGTACACCTTACCGCCTCACAACAATTTACTATACGTGTCAGCGTTGGCTTCGCTGCTCTGACTGAGATAATTTGTTCTCTCTCATGAAAGGAAAGTTGAGAATCAAGGATGGTGGAGAAAATCTCATATTACCCTCCAACTAAAACCCACGGGGGGAGGTTAATATTATACAGGACTTTCTAATTCTGATGGAAAAAAAAAATATTACTCCGTATCAATTGTAATTTTTCCCCCATAACAGCATCTCTGAGCTATCTCACAGAACCAGTGTGATTCTCACAGGGAAGAAGAGGAAGAGATGGATTACCTCTTTTTGTTGCTAGCTTTTGTGATTCTCACTGTCTCCTGCAATAATAATGATGGTAATGACGGTGACAAACCCCTAAGCTTTGAAAGGAGGCCGCCACGCTTCTGTATACATCATGGTGACGGCTTTCAAGTTAAACATTCTCCTCATGTTCAGATGGTACATGATGGACAATCTCTTTCTTGTCACTTCTCTTGTCTGGTCTTTCATGGGGTTTTGACACTTCTTTTTTTCATAAGTGAGGCAATTTCTAAACATAACTGAGGATATCTGCCTGAATGCAGAAACTTGGACAGATAAAAAGGGAGTTGTGCCTTTACAAAAGAGGTGTTTTGGCTGTTTCTAGCCTGTTCAAATTTATTTTAGCATGGTTATAACAATGCCACTAGAGGTTGTTGAGAATCAGTATTTCTGGCTTCCAAATACTTCCTTTTCTTTTTTCCCCCATACTTTTGTGATGTCCAAATTTGAGTAGGGGATATGCCTGTATATGCATCTATACATAAAGTCAAAACTTCCTGCAAATAAACAAGGAGAGAACTTGTGTTAGACCCTGCAGCTCCCAAGTGTATCTACTCAGAGCCAAATGAATGCACTTTTCAGATTTTGTGGCAAACAGCCTCAAAGCTGGCTCTGGGCACAGATAACGATGGCCACTAGGATTCTATCTTCCTTGGCACTATGGCAGTTCTAAAGCACCAGCATTTAGTCACTCTTGTCATCTCTGATGGCCTGTGGTGACTTCATCATGAGTCCTGTGGAAAGTGCGACAGAATGATGCTGAACTTGAAACATTTCAACTGAAGGGTTCAGGCTCAATGAGGTAACACTTTCTGATCCAGGTTTTAAGCTGATCTGGGCGATCTTAGCATTTAAGCACTATGCTTCCTGAGGACTGGCTTTTGTGAAAATAATTTTAGAATACCTTCAAGAAACCTGTTGTGAATCCTCTGAAGCTTTCTGTTGGCTGTGTACTATGCAGTGTAAAATTGAGAATAAAACTTTAAATAGCTGTGGGCCCTCTAGTGGTGTTCCTGGAGTTGCAAGTTCAGGAAATTGCAAGACTGAAATGTATCACCTAGTTCATGTGTTCCAAAATATTCTGGTCATATCCAGTGACATCTAGTAGTTTGGACTCTATTGTGTCCTCTGATTATTTATATTATGGAAAAAGAACATTATTAGCATTATCTGTGCACTATGCCCAAGCATTCCTCTACAAATTTTAGGGTTTTTTTAATGTTATTTTTATGACTGTTACTAAGCTCATGAATCTGAACCTGGTTGTGCTGATGTTCCCTGAATATAAAAGCAACACAAAAACTCTACCCTGAAGACCTTCCGGTCTAGATGTAAGACAAGCGTTGGTCAGTTGTTTTAGTCCGTCAACAGTCAGCGACCGTAGTTTAATGCTTTTTCACAGCCAGCAATAAACTGCCAGCGCTGCTGAAAGGGAAAAAATCTCACCTTCTGTTGTCCATGATCAGTGTTTTTATTGCTCTGCCATCATCCAGGCATAGTGAAGGGGACAAGGAAATGATGCAGGGAAAAAAAAGAAGATATAATTGTACTATAATCTTCTGTAATAGATACATCTGCGTAAAGAAACTACCTCAACTGATTAACAAGTTAACAGTTTAAAAACTGCTCAAGAAGGCTGATGAGAGTGCTAATTGGACCTGAGTCGCAGTTAATGTCGATTTATTGTACTTTATTATTAGATGTGTGCTCACAACCATCCTTTTATGTCGAGATAACAGACTGCGCTCCTGGCAAAGAAAGATGATGTGATTAACCCTGCAGTAGGACTTTTCCATTTGATCACCTACATGAAGAGTACCTTTCTTCCTACAATCCCTCTTTTTCCTCCTGATGTTGTTTGCTTTCTCTTCCCTCAAAGAGCTGCTGCCAAAGGAGAGTGCAAGAATGCCAGCTGTAGTAGAAAATTTGATTATACAAATGTAGTTCAGAGTTTGTACATAGTTACAGAAGATTAACAGTGTGTGGTGTGAGGAATGAATGCAGCTTCTTTTTCAGGATGAAAAAGCTGATGTGGATCTGGGAATGAAACATTCAGATAAAATCAGCAGCTGTAGTGTTCCTCTGTCTCCCTCGTATGCTGGCTTGTGGGTTTTTTATTTTTTATTTTTTTCTTTTATTGAATACTCTGCAAAACTCCCATTTTGAAGATCCTGGAGAAGATGGTAGAAGGGTATAAAATCACAAGTGGCGTAGATGTTTGAAGAGGGAACAGGGTTCATTGTCTTTTTTTATACAGGACCTGGAGGGGATGAAATTGTAACGGAGTGGCGGGGTCAAAGAAAGCAAAAAGTGATACTTCACACAGTCCACTGTCCACCACGTAGAAGCTTTTTGTCCCAGGATTTTGGGGATACCAAAGGGTTCAACAATAAGCGAGATATGTTTATAAAAAGAAAATCTATGGGGGCTGTTGCCTGTGGCTCAGAAAGCCTGGAAGCCACAAATCATACAAATCAGAGAATAATGTTCTAGAGGACTATTTTTATATGCTCCTTCTGTCCTTACATTCCTGTCTACAAATGCTGCTGACCGCTGTCAGAGGCAGGATGCTGGGCTGGGTGGACTTGGCATGATGTTTTTGCATCCTCAGAGAAAATCAGGTTTTGTCTGTTGTATTTCAGTTTCATATGTCTTTCAGATCCCTGCTTCCAGATGAGACTCAAACCACAAGCAGTAAGCTATCCACCAAGGATTTCTTAATATCATTTCCATTATAGCTGAAACCAGAAGGGCACATAAATTTGGAGAAAAAGTCTTGCTGAATTCTTTCAGACCATATTAAAACAACCAGCTTCCTCCCCAGCTTCCTTCCCTTGCCTTCTGGAAATGACAAACTAGTGAATGAAGACAAGCACCTTCTCATTGGTCCTTGAAGATTTAAACTTTTTCCTGGATGAAGAGAATGGATCATCCTTAGACAGGATATCTTTAGGTTGGGGTATTCTCACAGGCTGCAGACTTTCCGTGGGTACATGCAGATTGAACTGTGTCCTTCTTGCTTTCATTAAAAATTTTTTTATGCTGAGCACAGTCCTCCACTTCAGTGTCCTCGAAGGGTCCCTTCCAACCTAGGTAATTCTATGATTCTATAAAGTATTATCTTTATACATTTGTAAAGAATCAGTATTGTTTCAGGTGTCATGGTCCTATTATATCATGCCATTCTTTCTTCTTCAGATCTCACAAGGCCAGGCTGGATGGGCCTTTGAGCAACCTGGTCTGGTGGGAGGTGTCTCTACTCATTGCAGGGGGGGTGGAAGTAGGTGAACTTTAAGGTCCCTTCCAACTCAAACCATTCTATGATTCATAGGCTTTTGCCTTCTCCCTCTCCCTTTAAAAAATGACTTGCCTTGGTTTTGCAATCTGATTTTGTATGCAGATCAGGACTATTAGGTCCTGTGATGCTGTTTGTGTGAAAGCTGCTGAGTCATCATAAAAAACAGGGTTATGCTCCTTCAGGGTAGCATTTTTCTCAGAACTTTTCAAACAGCTGAGTAACATGAGTTGTAATAAAAACAAGTGGATGCTTTTCAGGCAGTCTGACTAACCCGCCCCCCTGCCTTGCTTGGTCGCTGCTGAGGTTTCATTTTTTGATGTTTGAGATGCCCAAACCTCTGTATTTGTGTGAAGAAGAGATCATTCAAAATCTGGATTCTTTTGTTAGAGTATAAAACACATTTATGGTCGGCTTAGATTCCTGCATAAAGGAGTAGTGTGATTTCAGGAAGACAGTCAGTATAGCCCTCGATCGCAGGTGACAAACAGCAGTGGTGTGTGGAAGTAGTCACAGCACAAACTGATAGGGGAGGAGTCCCAAAATACCACATTTCTAGATGTTTCTAGATTTCTAGAGCTGCCTCCCAGCTAAGCCATGAAAACAGCAGTTAATTTCTAACTATGGTGGTTGTTTTCTTTTCTGGGAAGCTTGGATCGTATCTTTGGTGCTTACAATTTAAAAATAATATGAAAAGAAGAACCATGATAAGGAAACTTGGTGATGGGTTTATTTTTGAAAGTGTTTAGAAAGCCCTAATGAAAGTAAAATCCTTACATTAATTGAACACAGAGGGGAGGGCGAACAGCCAACAATGTAAAAAGCTAAGAAACAACTGAATGAGAATGAAAAACACTTGAAGAACTAAGCATTGGACAACTTGCTTTTTATTGGCTGTGAAAATATTTCCTTTGATATTTATGGGAACAGTATAAACGATCCCTTCACCATATGGAGAATAAATATAAATATACACACACATATATATATAAGGACAAAGGAAGAGGAGGAAAGGAAGGAGCAAGGCTTTTAGAAAAAGTAGTCAGTACAGTGTCGTGTTCCTCCTGCTGAGATAAGTAGTTGTTAGATTAAGGGGGTGTTAAGTGAAATCATAAGAACACGTCCTTTACTGTACACAGCCATCAGCACTAGTTTTTTGGTACTATGCTTCCAAGAGCTTACACAAAGCATTAAAAACGGGTTTAAACGCTTCCGAGGGCTGTATTTGTACCTCCTGACTGTCTGGATGGCAGGGGGAGCTGTGATCTGCCTGCCTTGAACAGGATGAGATTTGTTTCTTGACCATAACCCCTTTGCCTACTGTGACAGCTAAATGAGACACTTAATATTAACTCATCTGAAGTCCTAAGTGCCTGCTCCACAGGGAAGCTGGGGTCATGATGAGATCAGGTCTCAGATCTTCTTATGGCAAGGCAGAGTGAAAAGGATATACTTTTTTTACTACATTTTGCAGTGGAAAGGATTTCCTGATAATTGAATGTCCGGGCTCTCATCTCTCTATTTTGGAATCTGTGGCAAAACTACTTTTTTGCTTGGAGTAGTAATGTTGAAGGAACCCTCAAATTGACAAGAATCCCAAATGACAGAAAGCAGTTAGGATTTAAAGCTGGTGTTTTGAAGGCTAAAATATTTTGCACTGTAAGATGTTTCTTAATGCATACAAAAGTCAGAAAATTCTGTGTTCTTTCTTCAACTTTCTCTGTATTTTACTTGTAACTATTTATGTTGTAGTGGAGGGTGAGGGAACACTGGAAGGGGCTGCCCAGAGAGGTTGTGGAGTCTCCTTCTCTGGAGACATTCAAAACCCGCCTGGACACGTTCCTGTGTGACCTGATCTAGGTGTTCCCGCTCCAGCAGGGGGATTGGACTAGATGATCTTGCAAGATCTCTTCCAATCCCTGATATTCTGTGATGTAGTTAAAAATTCAGGTATGAAATAATTTGTTTCTCCTTGTAGATTTTGAATGATGAGAGAATTAACAGGACTACAACATTCTCACTACAGGTTTTTGAATAATCAGTGAATTAATTGATGAAGGAATCCATAATGGCGAACTGGGTGACCCTGCTCTGGGGAGTTGGACTAGATAATCTTCAAAGGTCCCTTCCAACCCCATAGCATTCTGTCATTCTGGATCACTCCTGCAAAATGGAACTCATGTGAACTGATCGGTCTGTAGATGACCACATCTTTTTTCTTTAGTGTGTGTTAGCCATACATTAAAGTTCCTCACAGGCTTTTGCAAAGGAATTAATGAAATTCCTTTTTCGTGAATTTTTTTTTAATTGCTTCATCCAGTTGAACTCTTAAGTAGATTCCACCAATATAATTTGACTTAACAATTACATTTAGCTAAACTGTGTTTTTAATTAATAGTAGTAGTTTTAAATTCAGCCCTGCTTTGTTTGTTAGTGCTGTATTGGCAAAATTGGTTTTATTTCTAATTATATTTGTGTTAACAGCTGTATGCAAGCTAAACGGTATATAATATGTTCCCAAAGTATTAATGTTAATAGAATGCCAGTGCTCTTTTTTATTATTTATTTTTTGTGACATTTGAATAGTTTATCATCTAAGTAATGTGGAATTGTTTCTGAACTGAAAGACCTCAGAGGAAGAAAACTGCCTTCCTCTTTGACATTTCTATCAGTTAATCAAGAACTAAAATTAATTCATTGATAGCGGAGAACTGTTTTGCAATGGGTAATATAATCCTACGGAAATCCATGATTGCATCTTATGAGGAAAAGCTTGCCCAGTCAGGATGCTTTAGTGCAGTCATGACATCCAGTTGCCAGCATTTTGTTAAGGCCGCACGTTAATAGAGTCAGATACAGTGCCCCGGGCTGGATTGTGAGCTCCAGATGCACCTATTCTTTAAATTTAATCACATTTTATAAGATTGCTTGATTAACATTAAACTGAGTTTCAAGTCCTCGCTGTAGACACCACAGCTGAAATATTCAAAGTCCATGTGTCATATAATCTATCAAGTATTTGTACGTACTAGTGGGTGTTTTTTTCAGATGTGAGGACCCATTGTGTTCAGAACAGAGTGAAAGACCGTTCTTGTGTGTAGGAACTTCCATTTTAATTATTAATACAGACTGCCTACTGAAAATGAAACAACTCCAATGATTAACCTATAATTTGTGTTAGAAAATTTCTTTCCCTGACAGCGTGCGGAAGAGAGAAATGTTACAGCCAACAGAGACTTAACATTTCCAGCATGTTGGCCCATAAGAGTTACCAAGTGCTTGTTAACAATGTCTAGAATCTAGAAAAAAAGGTCATTACAGTATCTTGGCAACTCATCATTGAAAACATTCATTATAGTAGTAAGATAATGGACATTATCGAATGCAAACATTTTTGACAGTGCATATTGATTAATTATCACCTTGTAGTCCTTGCTGATAGTGGTGTAAGAGGTAAGGTAAGTGGCTATGGAATGACTTTGCAACAAGTGAACGTTTAAGAGATAATGTTACTCAGTAAAATACCAGGTTAAATGCCACATCATCCTTGCTAGCTCTGTAAGAATCTGCCTGCGCTTATTTGGGGGGTCTGTCCTCGAACAAAAAATCTTCAGATGTACAAACAGCTGCTTTACCGGTTCAGCTGTGGTAAACAAGACTCTGTGATGACCCACTTGCATACTATTTTCTTAGCTGTTCAGCTCTTGGAAGTTCATACGAGGCTGTTGTAGAATCTCAATCAGGTTTTCCTGTAGACCATGTAATTTATCTATTTACAGTAAAACCCAGAGAAGTGAGGAACTGAGTTGCTGTGAACTGGTACAGCTGTCTTTGCTTTAGTGAAGGTGTATCCATCTATTTTGGATCGGTTGATAGGTTGCTGCTCTCTTCTTGGGAATTTCTTGCACATTTGTTTAGATACGAGGTGATGACATTTCAGATTTGGAGATTCCTGCCATTTCAGATTTGCAGAATTTTATACCTATTTTTCATTAATTGTTTTATCTGCCTTCCAGTTGAAAGTCTACCTGTTGAATGGGTTTGCAGTAGTAAAAGCAGAGAATTTTGTAAACAAGTGGGATTAAATTTATATGATTGTGTTTGGAGAAGCCCAAGAGTTACAAGCAAAGAAGAAGATGATTTTGCAAACCACAGTTTTGAAGGTGAAGAGGGATGCGATTTATTCTAGCAAGTTACCCAGCAACGCAATAGACCTGAAACATTTGTTATTCTCCTGCAGCCATTATTTCCTGGTCAAATTGCCCATAACATTGAATCCTTACACTTGGAATTAGGTGCAACAAAAACCTGTTTTACCTAGTCTAGAATACTGACTGGTAGATCTGAGTTGTGCATCAGTGAAATCCAAAGAAATGCTATTAGGCTGGAATGCTAAAGTGTGTTGGATGTTGTTTGCAAAGTTGCTGTAACAAATTCCTGCACTTCGGTGTTTTGCTCCTTTTCTTCTGGTGCTAGAACTGTTTGTGGCACCCCACAAAAAGTCCTTGGCAGTTGGCCACCATGTGTAACATTGGAGTCAATCTTCACCTCTGCTGTACTGCATCAGATTTAGTGCATACGTACTAATTGTCTGTGGAGGCCACAGCAAGTCACATCCATGTCTTAGACTCTCCATACCTATGCTGATGCAAACAGCATTGGTCTTTTAATGAGAAAAAACAAGGAAGAGTTATTTTTTTTGTTGCTATTACCTCAACATGGCATAGTCGGAATAGTCTTTCAT
This sequence comes from Nycticryphes semicollaris, assembly GCA_013400055.1. Lineage (NCBI taxonomy): Eukaryota > Metazoa > Chordata > Aves > Charadriiformes > Rostratulidae > Nycticryphes > Nycticryphes semicollaris. The sequence continues at coordinate 2,949,383 of VXBJ01003864.1, forward strand.
TCCAACAGAATCAGCTGTAATTAGATAGTACCTATTTCAGAGACTTTTCCAGTGACTGATCTAAGTTAAATTCATTTTGCTTATATATCAATGCTACATTGTCTGTGGAAGTTGCCACTTAAAACAATTTAGTCGTGTCAGTGTATGTATGTTACCAGTTTACCTCCAAATATAAGGTCACTTGATCTAGCCCTTAATTTTATCCCACCTTCCTGGGCCAAATGAAAGTAAGCATTTCTAGGTAACGGATGATCATGTTCAGTGCAGCATTGGAGTGCACTGTGTAGGAAAACAAAAAAAAAAAACCCTCTATGAATTGTTTGATTACTTGCATTTTTATCTTTTAGTTTCACAAGTTCATTCTGGAAGCAATGATATTTTAACACTGTTTTGTGTTTTCATAAATAATTGAATTTGATACATAGTTTTTCATGATCAATTGTATTTACAAGTTGTGGTCTTAATTTTCTCATAGTTAACTGTAGATAACGACATGTAGCTCAGAGAGGATTCAGTCGACATGAAAGTTACTTTAATGTGTTGTGAGTCATTCAAGGAGATACGACATACCTAAGTGTGGCTCTTTCCTGTAAGAGAACTGGCAAAAGGACAGTGAAGGTAAAGCCTCTGGTAACATTTAATATTCTGAAAATACAGAATCTGCTTTTTCATAGCTGTAATTTCCATGCAGATGATGACCGTTTAATTAGAGGAGTTGTACACTAATGAAATAGAAATCTGATCGTAGAAGGATTAAAAAAAATGATTGTAGTTTAGAGACAATACATGTGTAAAGCTGTTTTGCAGCTAATCAGAAGATAAATTTATTGACAAATTCACACATAGAGATCTGTTGCATACACAAAACATAGCGAAGTGCCCTTTTTAAACAAACAAAAAAATATTTTCATGTAGCCTACTATATTTCACATAAAACACAGAATTAACTTGGTGAATGTATAACTTCTTTTCAACTGAGTCATTCTTCACACTGGTCGTGTGATTAGTAAACTTTCTGTAGGTATCCTGGTTAGTAATTGTCACCTCATTATATACTTTCACCAAAGCTTTCATTGTACCCTCTGATGATACCTGAAAAATAAAACAGGTATTTCTGTGACTGCACGTAACTGATTTTAGACAGATGTGATGAAGACATATTCCTTAGTTAAGCTGAACTTTCTTCATTGCTACAGATGATTTTTTTTTGTTTTATTTTGTGATAGCCTCCAAGGGTTTGCTTTGCCTGGGGTATTCTTTATTTTCTGTCTTGCGCCTAGATGCAGCTAAAATATGAATTTGGTTATTATGCAATGTTACCTAATAATTCTATGCGATTCTTTATGGGTTTTTTCTTTATTGGTTTATAACAAGAGAGAATGTCTTCAAGCTGCAACAGGGTAGGTTTAGAATGGACATTAGGAGAAAATTCTTCACAGAAGGAGTGGTCAGACGCTGGAACAGGCTGCCCAGGGAGGTGGTTGAGTCCCCATCCCTGAATGTGCTTCAGAGTCGTTTAGATGTGGTGCTGGGGGATACGGTGTAGGGGAGAACTTTGCAGAGTAGGGCTGATGGTTGGACTCGATGATGCCAAGGGTCTTTTCCAACCTGAATGATTCTATGATTCCATTAAAAGATAAGTCATACCAGTTGTCAACAGTCCTTATTCAGGAGGGAAATAGTTATGAATATTGTTGTATGCTTTACGTCTCCAGAAGCTTTGTTTTTCTGTTGGGATCATTTGAAGAACCTTTGGTTGACACCTGGGGTCTGGTTAATGGTAAGAGCTGACTTTGTTAATGAATACCTACGTTACAGTGAGTCAGCTGAGCGTGTGTGAGGTTCCTAGGATCTGAGTGTTATCTGAATGTGGTGGGTTAACCTTGGGTGGCTGCCAGACGCCCACCCTGCTGCTCTCGAACTCCCCCTCCTCAACAGGACAGGGGGAGAAAATAAGATGGAAAAACTCATGGGCTGAGATGAAGACAGGGATAACACTTACCTGTCACCATCACAAACAAAACAGGCTCGGCTTGAGGAAAATTAATTTAATTTATTGCCAATTAAAAATAGAGTAGGATGGTGTGAAACAAAGGCAGAATTCAAAGCACCTACCCCACCATGAGCTCCTTCCCAGGCTCAACTTCACTGCTCCATTCCTGACTCATCTCCCTCCTACAACCCCAGTCCCTCAGCGTCACGAGGCGAGGAGTTGGGGTTGGGGTCAGTCTGTAATAGTTTCTTCCTCCTCCTGCTTTTCCAGTGTGGGTCCTCTTCATGGGTTACAGCTCCAGCATGGACTGTCCATAGGCTGCAGCTCCCTTCTTTCAGAGCTGTTGTGGTTTTAACCCCAGGTGGCAACTAGAACCATGCAGCTCACCTACCTCCCTTTTTTCCTCCCTCAAGAAGGGTTGGGGGGAAGAGGAGAAAAATAGGAGGGGAAAGTGAGAAAAAAACTCAACTTGGTGGGTTGAGATAAAGTCAGTTTAATAAAAATAGTAACAGAAAAGTAGTAGTAGTAATGCTACTACTACTACTACTAGTAATTATAACAACATCACTTAGCAACAAATAGAAACCATAGGTATTACTGACCTTCCTTTCACAGCAATCACTAGAAAGAATATTAACTCTTTGGACAAGGGCATATGCACTTACTCCAGTGTGTGGTCCTCCATGGGCTGCTGGGGAATCTCTGCCTTGGTGCCTGGAGCACCTTCTCCCCTTCTTTGCTGACCTTGGTGCCTGCAGGGTTATTTCTCTCTCCTTTTTGCTTTCTCCTGTCTCTCACGGCTGCTGCCCAGCATTTTTTTACCCTTTTTAAAATACATTATGACAGAGGCTTCACCAGATTCACTGATCGACTCAGCTTTGGCCAGTGGTGAATCCATTTTGGAGCCATCTGGAACTGTCTCTCTGTGACATGGGGACAGTCCTTGACCTTTTCTCACAGATGTCACACCTGCAGAAACCCAGGCGCTAACGCCTTGCCACTTAAACCCGATATACTGGAAGAATAAAATTGCACTAACAGTGTGCACCAATAAGCCCAACACACTGGTAAACAAAATTAATGTTAACATCTGGTAAAAAGCATGCTAAGGCGTAGGCCTAAGATGAAGGAAAAAGCCGTTATATCTGATTTGTTGGGGGTGCCATGCAAATTAGAGATAGAGTAGCAGTCAGGGAGTTTAAAAAGTGGAAAAGAAATACCTGGTAGCAACGGCGGGAGCAAAAACAGGAAGAGTTTTAAGGAAGAGTGGGATCAGGATTGGCCATAGTGGAAAGAAGCTGTAGGGCTCACGATTCACTGCAGAAAACTGTGTCTGGGAAGTCTACTTGAGAGGACACATTGTTCTGGAAGAAGACTACCTTAAACCCTAAAAAAAATCCACAAAAAGCAGAAAATATCATGGTAATAGTTTATTGTTTTGTCCTGACAAGTGTATTGCTTGTGCTGCCTGGAGAATGATAGACCAGAGACTTTTTACAGAACAGGTGTACTTCAGCAATGTTTCTCTGAAAAAATGAAATACGAAAGCTTCTGTCCACTAGTCTCAAACTCTGGGAAAAGCTGTGCTTTAGTAACAATACAGCATACATTTTTATGAATTTCTGAACTTGAACTCAGAAGGACCTATTGAAATCCATTAGAGAGAGTTATTGACTTTTTGTTAGTCTGTGACCTAATTAAATTTTTAAAATATTTTTTTCTTTCTCTGTCTCAGTAGGAATATGAAAAAAGGTGCCAAATAACCCTTTGGCGTACAGATTGAGCTGTACTTTTAAAGGCTGACTTGTACTTGCTCGCACTCATATTTTTGGTCTTCAGTCACTCAAATATAACATCTGCCATTTTTGTGGATCAAAAGCTCGCTGTACCCTGAACTTTTGTCTCTGTTGATTTTAATTGTTTTATGCTGCATTTTACAGTTCGTGCCTAGAACACAGATGGTAGATATTTACCATATATATAAAAATATTATTATGCTGCTCACATCACATGCCAGGCACCGCTGATGTTGTAAAGGAGGAATGCCTTGATCTGCATAAATTTGTTGCATACATTTTCAGTATCTCTTAATATATTTTTTCTCACCCTTTCTTCTTCTCTAGTTTTGTATCATGTTTTATAATAACTCACCCTGGTTATTCGCTTTTCCAGCTGTATATTAGCCCTTGATTAAATATGTGATGCTTTGACTGGGTGCTTCCGTTGCCAAAGCTACCCCATTTCAAGCAAAATAGGGTAACTCAGTTCTATGTTCCAGTATGTTTGAAGCAGACAGATGCTGACGGATGTCATCTTGCAAGTAGGAGTTAATTCCCAAAGTACAAATTCAGGCTTTGTGTAGTTTCAGCAAAAAAGCTCTTGCAGCGTATGCAGTAACCCAATGGCTTGTAGGCCCTGTCTATACTTTTAGAAGTCCTAACAAGCAAGCTGTTTGTGTTGGAGCCTGTACTCAATACGTGTGTTCTCTATTTCCATGTATGTTATGCAATATACTGCTATCCTGTAGAGGTCTTTTCCTACCTTTCTATCGTAGGCAGTGTTGGATTGCTCTGGTACCTTTCAGCTGTGGCCCATAATACACCTTTTACCATGAGTGACAGTATTTCCAAAAAACTCAGCTTGTAGCTGTCTGCCAACCAGTGAGGCCTTTTGAATTCCACTTCCCCAAATGTTCCCTATTTCACCGGTGCCATAACACGATGATATCACCAGAATATTAAAGCTCAGCTCACCTCCACAATATAAGCCTTTGAAAAACCACCGGGCACATAAAGTGTGCACTTTTGCAGTTATTTTATTTGTAGAATTTCTTTTTCAATGTGCAGCTTTACAGATAATAAAAAATGTATCTAATTTGTTCAGTTGGTCGTCTGTTGAGTTGCTGTTCTTATTTAGAGCTGCTACTTGGTTGAGTTTTAAAGCATTCTTTGTTCATGAAGCAGGACCAAAGCATTATGGAGCTAGCATGATGTTATGAGCAATAGAGACTCTTAATATGCGTTCACATTTTGGAAAGGTTGTAACTTGGATAGACTCTCATGGCTTGATTTTAAACTGGTTTATGTCCCATACTGTTCCATTGACGTGGCAGAGTTCAGTTCACTAAATGCAATTATACATGTGTAACTGAAATAGAGGTTTTTTTCTTCCACTTTTGTCCTGTTTCTGTTCTCAGTTACTTGTGTGTGCATCCTACAGCCACAGAAATGCAGAATTAATATTACCTTGAACAAGTCTATTACATTTTTAAGGATGGCTACTGAATGTTAAAAATACATCTCTGTAGCTGTGTAAAACACATATAGAGATACTTCATGTGTAATGTTATATGTTGGTACATTGGTTTCCTAGACATCTGTGGCTCTGTATCACTTCCCATGGTAGAGAGAATTTTGCCTGTTAGTTCCACTGCTGTGTTACTACCTTTGTACTTTTCCACTAAATTGTTCTTTAAGTCAGCTCCTACAGTATTATAAAGGGGCTTAATGAATAGGTGAATTATACCCAGGGTGACTAACATTTGTCTTTGAGGTAAGACCCACATAAATACATACTTAGATATGTACATGGTTGTAAACAATTTTGCTTTAATGAAAACATACTTTCCAGTGAGAAAATGATAAGTTCATAATTTTTTATTTTTTATTTTTTTATTTTTTTGAAAAAAAAAAAGGACTGGGAGGAAATGGAGTGTTTCTAGAGTTTACTGTGATTGTGTTTGATTAAAATTTTGGAATTCAAATCTGAGCACTTTCAGGAAGAAACCTCTCTTAAGTAAAAACGAGTTCTGAAACGTGAATTGTGGGCTTTTGTCCAAATAATTGAGCAACAAATGCGAGGGGAAATGTCTCAATTTCTCCCTTCTCCTATATTTTCCCTTAATTTACTTTTCATGACATCTGCCTGCAGCTGAAGCAGCTGTTCTAGGAAGATGCCTGTTTTATTGCTGGCAATTCCCTGTTGCAGGCTTGTTTAGAAAGTGCCTGTTCAGAAACCTAACATGCCTGGAGCCTACAAACAGAACAGCTATTCAAATGCTAAAGAGTGGGTGGAGCATGTTTACTCCCATCCTTGTGCTGAGAGTGGTGATTCCTGTGTTCTAAGTTGTGCGGATGTATCCATGTTGCTCAAAAGCATGAGCAGATGCAAAGCAAATGGATTAGCCTGGATGGTAATAGTAATAGTTTTAGTAGAATTATGGCCTCGGGAGAACTTGAAATACCAAACAAAATCCACCAAGAGACTAGGTACTGTGTGACACCTGGCTGTGGTTGCTGCTAGGACTGCTGTGACAGTTCTTCCTGAGCTCCCTCCTTGGGATCTGCCTGCATGAGTTGTGGCCGTGTACCTTCAGTGTAGTTAACTGTGCATCATAATCATAGTTTGTCAGGAGTCTATAGCTGTCCTTTAGGATTTTCTCATTGTAAAACTGCCCACTTGGCCAAATTGCATCATGAGATAAGGCATCATATTTACAAAAGATTCAGGAAGTGTTTATTTTCACGTGAGTCCTGTTGACGGGCAGACCTGTTCTCAAATGGAAACCTCTCTCTTGAGTAAACCTCTCTCTTGAGTAAACCTCTCTCTTGAGTAAACATCTTTCTTGAGGCACCTTAGGTTATCAAGTGAAAACCCTTATACAGCACGTGCTGTTCAGGCAACATGGAACCTCATCACCTTATTTAAGTACTTTGGCAGAGCTATTTAAAAAGAACAGATTCGTAGTAATTCTGAGCTTTCTCTAATGCTGGCACAAAGTAATCATTTTATCATACAAAATGGCCAAAAATAAACGTAGAACAGAAAGTGTTGCTAACCAAAAATACAAAGATGATGCTCATTATTTAATGTTTCTTCAATGATCACTATTTTGAGAAGTCCATGGTGCTGCTACTCATTGCAAAAATCTGAGCAAGTATTTAATGAATCTTATTTTTAAAAAATCCAACATGTAGCCTACACAGCTTCAACTTCCTATGTTACACACCGATGCACCTATCCAACAATTGGAGTCTTTGGGTGATTACGATGTTGTATATAGGGAAATAGGGAAATTTAATTTAATGCATTTAATCCATTTATGAAAGTGGTCATTTCTTTTGGCTACTCTTGCAGTTATTTTAATCTAAATCATAATAGAAAACCCAGTTTCATACTTATATATATAGAGAGTAGCTAGTTTAATAATAATTTATTTATATATGGTGATTTTGTATCTTAAAATATGTAAGAAGATCTTAGAAAAAAGGGAATTAAAATAGCATTTTTAGAGAGAAACACTTCATGTATCAGAATGGTAATATGAGTTTCATTATGTATGATAATGTAGGCATGTGATTTCTTTCAAGCCTTTAGAAATTTTCCACCTATGATTTATCAAGTGTTCATTGTTGGATTCTGAAAATTGCAGCAGTGGATGTGTTAACTTGGTTCATTCTTCCAGAGTAGAATCGTTTGGGGATATTATCTTACATTTAAATTGCAAAAATCGAATTATTAAGGAAATTTTATTTAAGGAATCTTCTTTTTCTTTTTTTTTATCACCTTATCTTTCCTTTTTTTTTTAGAACAATATTATTAACAATTATTACTGTATTATCAACAGCTTCTCAAGACTGATACTGTCTTTATAAATAAATAGTTGTCGCGATATAGTATTTTTCTGTGAAAGAGAACAAGCAGATTTAGAAGTACATTTAGGTTCTTCACTTTCTTGTTTAGATACGATCCAACATGTAACAAGTCAGTGACGGTAATAAATCCAAAGAATATAGTATCTAATTCTGTGGTTATTACTCATAAGGTAATCGATGTGTCAAATCATTTATGTATAACACTGCTAATTTGAATGAATCTGTCCCTAAGAGACTACAGTGACCATTAATAGTTTATTATTTAATTGATCGGTTGCATTGCTTTATTGTATTTTATGTAGACTCTCATTTGCCGTCATTGTGCCATTAGTACCCTCCAGTAATTTGTTGAGATGTGTATTTTCTTCTCCTGCCATCCTCTTCTCTCCGTTCTGCTAAACGCCTGTTTTGATAAGGCTTTTCCTGTTGTTTATCTGTTTATTTTTGTTTAGAACGCACATGTCAGAGAAATACAGCTGGCATTTGTTGGAGAACCTTGGTGGGATACCTCTAGCAGATGGATGAAGTCCGTTGGGTGCGATAGTCCTGTTTGCAGTAACTGGGAAATTCATGGCAGCTGCGAGCACTTTGCACCCTGAAAAGTGGAGCCCCAAAGATACGGAAAAGGAACAGTTAAAGAGAGAGTTGGCCAATATCTGCACGAGAGTGTTTGCTTTGGTATTCTGAAAATAAGCAAGGGAACACATGAACTTTTGCAACAATTGGGCAAGAAATAGACTGGCAGCTTGAAGTATTACCTCTAGCTTTTCAGATGTTACAGGGAAACGCACATTTTTTTTAGTTGTGCATTTTACTTAATGATCCTTTGAAGAAATATCTGTGGAAGGTCTCTGGAAAGGCAAACTCCAGAATGAATTACCTGACAAAAAAAAGGAAAGCTTCCTCTGTCTTTGAGAAGTCTTTTCCTTCTGGGATTTATATTCTCTGATGACAGAAGTTAGGTATATCTTTCTACATCCCAAGACCTGTAAGTGGCTGTTTTTCACCTAGCTGTTTATTACTTTACTGAAGATAATAGTTTGCCAGAATCATAGAATGGCTAGAGTTGGAAGAGACCTTAAAGATCCTCCAGTTCCAACCCCCGTGCCCTGGCAGGGACACCTCCCACTAGACCAGGTTGCTCAAAGCCCCATCCAGCCTGGCCTTAAACACTTTCATATAACATCAAAAACTACTAATGTTCAAATGATCATGATGTGCACTTTAGATCTGGAATGAATGGCCCAAGAGAAGGCATTTCTCCTTTATAGAAATAGTTAATCAGGTATGTTATCCTACTCACCTCTTCCTCCCAATGTATTTGTTGGTGTAATGGGACCAGGTGTGCTGATGGACACTGTTTTGAATCATAAAGAAATTAAATTTGCTGTTGGAAAGGTTTCTCCTTCTTTACTGCAGCCTACTCACCATCTAAAAAAGGTGGTTTGCTGTTTTTTGGGGGCATGCAAATAATTTTGATACGATTAACATGGAGAAAATCAGAGTCAGGTACTCATGAAACCATTCAAATTCTGACTGGAAGAAGCATTTCTTCTCTGTGCACTTCAAATGATAGTGGTAAAACTGAGACTAAAAATGTATGTATTTTTCTGAGTCGTGGGGATCAGAAAAAGTAACGCAGGTTTTGAATTTGGAAGGTGAATGAAAAACCATGCATGTCATATTTCTTCTCCACTTTCCCTAAAGATATAACAGAAGTAACATAGTGTTCTCACAAAATGGTTTAATGAACAAAAGGGTTTAAATTCCTATCTGATAACTATTTACAGATGGATGTACAAAGGCCATACTTCAAAATGTAAAAGATAATCAATGTGAATAAAAATTGGGCTTTGAATACTTTACTGCAATGTTATTACTTCCTCTCTGCAGTGTGTTTCCAATTTGGAAAAATAAAAACCCAACTGCAAGCAGGAAAAAAATATATCCTTCAATAGCGACTGCATTTGTTGAGAAGATCTAATGGTTTTATTTTCATGCTTAATGCCTGTGAAGTTCCACAGACCATAATTTCTAAATCCATCAGGAATAACCACTGTAGTACTGTTGCCTTCAAAACTATCTGTAATGGATTGCTTGCTTTTGATTTGTAGAGTGACATGGCAACCGGGATTAACTTTCTCCCCCCACACCCCCACCTTGAAACATGTATATATTTTAGACCCCATTAAAAAAATTAAAAGAGGAAGTCATAACTGTTAGATTAGATCACGTTTTTGGATTGTGGACTCTAAGATCCCTGCACCCAGGCTGTTAAAACTTAGAAGATTGATACTTAATGATGTTTCTTGCCCTTTGTTCCCCCTGTCTAAGCTATAAAGCAGATTTGACAAGCTCTTTTAAAAAGTGCTTGAAGACAAGGAGAAGACAAATGAGAGAAGGGAGGGAGCAAATAGATTCTTAAGAGAGGCTTTGGCATCTGAAGAGCTGGGGAATGACTTCTGAATTGGGCAAGTCCACCAAAATATCTTACAATGCATGTATTTTGACACACACAAAAAGGTATTATTTTGATTGAAAGATCAGTTAGATGCAGCCTAAGTTTCATACCAAACTATACACAAGTTTGCTTCTATCAAAACACATTTTCTGTAGGTGAAATCTTTGAAGTTAGCAAATACAGAATATAAGACATCATTTTAGGCATGAGATACCTGTAATGAAATGAGGAGCTCAACAGTAATACTTGCTTCTAAATTTTAAAAGCAGAGCCGTACTGAGTAAGATTTGGAGGATTAGATTGCTTCTGTGTTTGATGCAACATCCGGTAGCATAATATATTCCCTTACGATGTTTCAACCCTATTTAAAAAAAAACGGTTGTGGTCCAGAGAAGAGTTAGAAAATGGATTAAGGAATTGTAAACAAAAGTTTTGTTGTCTGGGGTGTAAAAGAAATCACAAATGCAGTATCTTCACTTTTTCACAAAAGATGCCATGTACTGGCAGACTCTTCAGTTTAGCCATGAAGATTATAGTAAATCAGGTGGCTAGAACTTGAACTGAGAAAAAAAATGAGAATAAACTAAATACAGAGTTTTCATTAGAAATACTTACCAAAAGCCACTTCTGCCAATAAAAAATCCAAAAGCAAGGGTTTTTTTCCTTTTTCTGAGAGGTAGTTTAAACACCATTGCTGGAGTTGAAATGGGTATTAATTTAGGGGAGGTTGTGGTTTATTTTATGCAGGTTAGATTGAATGATTGCATGAACTCCTTCTTGCCTTAGAATGTGTAATTTGGAGTTGATTCTTCAGTCTGCCTCAGGTTTTTATGCTGACATATCTTTGTCAGAGGAGGTATTTCCTGGGAAGGAAGAAAATAAAAGACAAAGAGAAGAGCAGAAAGTGCAGGTGAATAAATTAATATATTGAAATGACCTTTTCTTTTGAGTGTGGCCAGGTGGAAGAATAGACTAAGTGAAAACTTCAAATGGAAAAACGTAGCTATCTGAGCAATCTTTCTCCCAATGCTGAAAAGCCTGTTACCTAAAAATGCTTAAATGCATTAATAGACTTTTTTTTTCCTGCCTTTCCATGTGTGAGACAGCACAAGCTCAAGTCTACTGTCAGCAGCACTTTACTCTGAGAACTTTGGATTTGTCCAATTGTTTCAAGGGTCTTAAATCTGAAAATTATAGACTTTGTTCATCTCCATCTTGTTTAGTTTCTTCTTTTTCTATTTTCAGGTCAGAAAGTAGCTCTAAATTGCTTAGTCATCTTATGTATTAATTCTAGACTCCTTAATCTTTTCACATATCCCATAGCAACTTAATATAGTATTTCTAGGCAATATTCCAAATCTTCAAAATGTCATCAAGGTATAATTTTTCTCTGGGTTATCTGTCAGGCAGGAAAATATAACTTGGTTTTCATCCAGTATCAAAAGCTAATCCAGTTGAAAAAATCGAAGTAATGTACTAACAGTGTAACATAATTGATTTGCCTATATGCTTTTGTTTAAATCAAGAGACCACAAATTTGGCCTAGATGAATTCACATCCCATGAACTGCAGAATTGAAAAAATGAGATAACCTTTTCTATACCATTAGTGAATCATTATAATAGATCAGATAATTAACAGTTGCTTTAATAATTTTCAGGGGAATTTAGTGATGATGTTCTAGAGGGAGAAAAATCTCCATCCTTTTTTTAGCTTTGAGTGGTGTATAAAACCTGGGCTACTTGAGTGGCATTTCAGTAACACTAAGAACAATTTAGGCATGGAAATGAAAAGAATTGTCCGTGCTGCTGGCTCCTGGTCATCGGTTCCCCTTCTAGCAGAAGGGTAATTAATATATTAACACAAGAGCCAGGATGAAAGGCATACTAGCAGTTTCCCTACTGAGAAAAAAAAAGTACTGTGTGAGCTCAGCCGTTATTAGATGGCAGAAACTTCACACGTGATAATGGCTTCTGAATAACTCAGCTATTGAAAAAATTACAATTGGAGTCCATCCCTCAGCAGGCACTAGGAATTCACTCCTTGGTTGAGTGTTCTCCTCCTTGCAAGTTCTTTGGCGTGAAATCAGATGGTAAATTCCCTTGCAGTTATGACATTCCTAACAGTGCCCTTGATGTGACTTTCTAGTGTCTAGAGGAGGATGAGCTCTTTCTGCACGCTTAGTAGAAATCAATTAAAACATTATGGAACAGTTAAGCATAAATCTCCTGGAGATGTGGCGTCATTACTTCTGCTGGTTTTGTAACCAATATATCTAATTTAGGAACCAAAAAAACCCCAGCATTTCTTCAGTACCCCAAATCTCTTTCATGAACACTTGACGGCTTTCTAATGATGCCCAGTCCATGTGGGGCCTCCTTTAATGGTGGTTCTGTAAATTAGGTGGTATTTTTTCAGGTTTGTTTGAAGATGTTGTACAGTTGGACAAGGACAAATGAGAATATGTAGAGAAAGAAGCCCAGGAAGGGGAGACTAGAAGGAAGCCACGCACCCCGTACACCGATTTACTCCTTCTGGAAACATTCTCAATGATAGTTTGCAAGTAGTTTTCTCTTGCAGAAATATGTTGAAGGTTGAACCCTAACAAGTGAATCATACCTTTGAAAGCCTTTCATTTAGAAACAAAACAAATGCAAAAAGCTCACAAGGTCTATTTGTTTTGTATTTACAAATAGGATTGATTTTATTCTGTTTTTCTCAGAGATGGCTCCAAATCATGAAGTTCTTTTGATGTATGGTTTTAAGAATTGCAGAGCTCATCTCTGCTTCTTTCAAATTTATTTTTGTGCTTCTACCAGTCTTTTTGTTGGGGGAAAAAAAAAGTTTTTTCCCCTCTGGTCCTTAATGTAGACAAAGCCCTTTTATTAAATTTTCAAAATTTAAACCAGCTGTGGTATTAATGTTCTAAATGACAACTGCTGCAGCAGTGGCTTTATCATGCAGGTTGTTACAATATGTTTAAATGGTATTATGTGTATTAAGATCCAAAGGAGCAATGACAGCATGTTGGATCACGGAATCCTTCTTACTCCCTACCCCAAACCCCACAAAAGCCCAAACCCCCCTCCCCACCCCAGACCCCCAACTCCACACAGATTTATGGGACTGTCCCAGAGGTCCTGAATTAATAATATGTAGCATGTGCACAGGAATGATAGATGGAACAGGAATGGCTTATGTCTCTGTTAAATACCATGTTGTAAAAGTTGTACCAATATACGTTTGTGAGACAGGTCCTATTTCTCATGTTTTCCTGAAGGTTGCTAATCTCTTGGGCAGACAAAGAAGGTGGTAGCTTCTGAGGTTTGGGATTTAAGAACCCTGTAGTGTGCTGCATACTTTGAAGGGAAGTACTAAAGCACCATTAAATTTTAAAATACAGTTCAGAAGCATTATGTTTTCTTATACCCTGCAGTTCTCAGTCCAAAGGACTGAATTTCTGCTTAAGAAAAAAACCAAACCAACGAACCAACCCAAAGAACAAAACAAGTGCAAATCACCCAGGAGTGCAAGTGGGAGATAGGGATCGTAGTGAGTCACTCTGTAATATTCAGTAACTGCAAAGAAAAGCAGCAGCTGCCCTGTCACAAAGGCTGGTTTGCATTTAAAAGTAAAGATTATATGGACAACACAGGAACAGTCTCCTTTTCACTCCTTTTTCAGCTCACAGAGTCCTGTAAGCGGGGAGGAACAATTTTGGGAAGGGCTTCAAGTTTTTTACATTCCTTTTCTTTCAGGAAGGATAAAAAATTGTAAAATTTTAAATGCTGAAATGAGTACAGAAAAAATAATGTCAGGTCGACTTAATTTCCATTTCAGCTCTTCAAAACTGTAATTGTATAGCCTACAGTCTCCCTTCAAATTGGAAAGCACTGTGAAATGAGACAATTGTAAAGTTTATTCCTAAAATGTCAAGATGGGATGTTTTAACATTGTCCCAATCCATTTATTTCTTACTAAATGGTACTTCCACCTGATTCTGCAGTAAAGGAAGAAAAACACAGATTACTTGGGGAATGAGGCAACCTGAAGAATGTCTTTACCAGGAGAGTATGCAAGACTAAACTGCCTGACTGTTCAGTATCTTGAAGGTCATTCCTACATCAGTCTCCAGTCTCTGACTGCATTTGAATGGGGATTCTCAAGGTGCTGTTTCATCCGAGACTTCATGTGTGGCAGAAATGGTTGAGCAGGATGGACTTGTGTTTGAACAGAAGTTGCATTATTCATTAGCTACTGAAAACAGTAGGGTTTTGTAGCCTGTTTTGGAAAAGTTGAGCTACCCTAAGATGTGAGGACCTTGGGCTCCCAGTTAAGCTGTCATATAGCTGGGAATCTGAAAACCCAGGGAGCAGAGGGCTTTTGGCGTTGTAGAATGGGAAGTGAATGCTTCAAACTCCCTCTGTTCAAACAGGCTTGAAGAGTTCCATTCAAAAACTGTCCAGAGCAGTTGAGTGACTCTTCCTGGAGTCCAGCAATTCAGGGGCTGAGTCACAGTAGCCCTTTCCTGGGTTTCCTTGCAGAAAGGTGGATGAATTGAAAGAATAATTTTTCCTTCCTGGAGAATGTGGTGGAATGCACCAAAACATTGTGTATTTTGAGAAAAAACCTATTACTTTTCTGTATGTAAAAGTGAAAATTCTTCTGGTATTAGAACCGAGATTTTTTTCGGAGTGTCAGGGCTTTCTGGTCATGTGGCAGCTTGATGTGTTCTGTCATTTGGTATCAGTCCACTAACAAATATCTTGATTCTGTGTTTGAGACCAACCTTCAAGAAAAGAAGTTTCTGATGGCATAGGTGACAAGCCAAGATGTCCAGAGCCAGACCTGTAGAACAGAGAGAAATCTGTAATGGCAGTTTGTCATTTGTACGTAAGAAGTATAGAAAGTGATGCTGTTTTACGCTGGTTTCTCACAATCTGTATTGAATGGCACCATGTGCTGAGCAAGAGCTGCTGGAAATTGGCTAGCAGATTTTTCTTGCTCAGTCTGACCAAATCTATTTGTGTTGAAGATCAATATGGGAAAGTGATGCCAGCAGGCATTAAAGTGCAATAGATGGCAAGAGTGAGCCAACCCTCTGGCTTGCAGACAGTGAAATAAGACATACTGATATAAGCCTCTTAGTTCTCCTGAGCTCACCTACAAGCTGAGACTGTGTAGCTTCTGCAACAGGTTTTCTAATTACATTTTTATAGTCTCACCCTCTGCATCAGTTTAGCTTGAAATTCAGTATTCTCTTTGTTTTCCCTTTTCCACCCTATAAACCGTTATCTCCCACCACTACTGGGCTTCCTAGGAGAACTCAATTACCTGCAGAGGCAGATGTGCTAAACGGCAACGCAAGGATGATTTGTCGGAGCAGATTTGAAAGCTGACATCTGATACTACCTGCGGCACTGTCAAGAGAGGAGCATCGCCAACAAGCTGTTAAAAATGACTTCTAATAGCCGAACAAAGTAGATGAAACATCAAGAAAATCTCCTTGTTCTTGCTGATTGCCTAATTTAATTGGCACGGTTTTATTGAATTTTTTAATAGAGCAAAATGAGATTTTAATGTAATCTCACTGAGGTTGGTTCTAATTAGATATTTTAATTTATTACGACTTTCTTGGTTGGAAGAACTCAAACAACTCATTAATATATTCTGTATGAAGTTATTTTAGAAGTCCCAGAACCTTCCAGCTCTATGTAAATTCTTGGTCATTTCGGTGGGTTCACTTAGTTGTCAACCTACAGAAGACTGTGGAAAGACCAAATAACTTATTTTACTTATTCTGCTGAAATTCAAACTCTAGAATCAAGTAAATGTATTGGAAACTTCTGATATTTTGTAGATATGATTATGTAAGCTTCTCACCATTGATCCATCAGTGGCATCAACCTTGTTGATAGTTGCAATTAAGAGTGAGACTTTGCTTACACAGCTGTTTGAAGACCTAAGCAGCTTCCAGTTTCATGTTGATCTTTGGTGACTTAAAAACCCAGATAGGAATAAAAAATACTAGTTTGATTTTGTTGCTGAGATGTTGAGGGACTTGCGATACAGTGCATGTTTGCTCTCAAGTGAGCAGCTTGAAATATGTTTCTGTACACTTAACTGCATTACTACAAGGTATGTTGGATCAGGAGTAATTTTGAAATTCTCTCGTATCATCTAAATTCCATCATTTCCTTCCAGGGTTTACTCATGGACCACCTGGGCTTTATGGGACCATGAGGAGCAGGGTGGGAGCAGATTCAAAGGGGCTGTTCTTTTCCAAGTCTAGAGAGGACTTTGCTGCTTGGTGAGGAAATGCAAACTTTTGGTAACACTGGATGTGTTTGGATTCCCAGTTGAAAGTTAGAAATATCACAGTGGTTTGTCAATGTGTCCATTTACCCTTAAAACAAACTGCACTGGGTAGGTACCTCCTCATTTCGGTGTTTTCTCTCGAACAGTGATTGTGACACAATATTGCAAATTGCTACAAGTGTCTCTATGACATTTTGTAAGTGAATTTGCTGCTTGTGAAAGTGAAATTCCAAAAGTACCTGTTCCTCCCAGGGGTCACATTGATACTGTGCCATGGTACTTGAAAAGTTTTCCCTTCCCTTTATTTACGAAGATACAGCTCCCAGCTTTCTTTGGTTATAGTATGATATGAAACATCCACAGTGGACCATCTTAAGGCAACAGAGAAGTATTTTAATCAGCATTGTGAGCCTGAGTCTTCAAAGTTAATTAATACAAAAGTCTAAAATACAAATTATTCTATTTTTCAATCTATCCTCAAGCATCACTCTAAATACAACTCCATTGTAATGCAACTGACAACAACCATATTTTCATGACAATAACCTGCATTATACATGGAAAGTGTGGGACATACCAGGGACTACTCAGATAACTCTTGTGATTAAATTGCCCACACCCCTCTGATAATGAGGCAAAGGATTTGTTGAAAGAGAAAAGATGAGGAATAAACTTTCATAGCTATACTGGAAAGAGTGACACTGTTTGAATGGTAGTGGTATTTTTTTTTTTTTGCAGAAAAGTTGAGTTTTCTATGTGTAAAACTTCAGTGGTTTGTACAGCTTTGTTCATTTAGCAAAACACAGAAAGTGGCATTTTTACTGCCTGTTAGTCCTTTTTGAACACAGCCAAATGGCTTAAGCAGAACTTCATGTTCAGATAGATAATTGTTCAGAAACTTCTTCGAAAGCTTAATGCAACAGAGGACAAGGAATTTATCAGGGAATGTAGTGACAGGACAAGGGGTAATGGTTTTAAATGGAGATTTAGATTAGATATAAGGAAGAAATTCTTGACTGTGATGGTGATGAGACACAGGAACAGGTTGCCCAGAGAAGCTTTGGGTGCCTCATCCCTGGAGGGGTTAAAGGCCAGGCTGGNNTTCAAGGCCAGGCTGGCTGGGGCTTTGAGCAACTTGGTCTGGTGGGAGGTGTCCCTGCCCAGGGCAGGGGGATTGGAACTCTATGATCTTTAAGGTCTCTTCCAACTTCCATTGAATGGAACTATCCTATGATTCTATGGATCAGATGTCCTTACCTAAATACACTCGGTACACTTACAAGTAGTGTTAGGTATTGAGTAACACTGAAATAGTTACAGGAAGTTATGTAGATAAAGGCCTTGGCTTCATTTGGATCAATTCCTGAAATGTAAAATACCAACAATAACAGGGGCCTAATTCCCTGTTTCATACAGATGTTGTCAGAATAATATGTTCAATAGGTCTTTGGGTATGCTAAGAATATTAGTGTCCTAACAAGTTGATATTAAGACTGCAGCAGTGATCTCTTTCTTTCTCTGAATTGTTTTATTTCATTAATAAGAAAACTATGCCCTTATGATCTTTACTTCTCAAGTCAGATTTCATCCATTTTTGCTTGCAGAACATGTCCATAGACTGTAAGGCACATAGAAAAAATGGTAAGACTTAGAATTTTAGAAAAAAAAAAAAAAGATTGTCTGTTAATTCTTCAATTTTTAATCCTCCAAACGAAAACTCAGAAAAGAATGAAATACAGCTAAATATGAAGACTGTAGTTGGCAGTAGTGTTTGTAAGTGGTTGTTGTCAATGTACCAGGAATGTGTCTAGATTTCTGGCTTGGTAATGTTTTACTGTCTTGCACAACCCCCAGATGGTGTTTATTTTTCCTCCTGCTCTTCACTTTCTGGCTTTATTGAAACCTGCCTCTCTGTTTTTAACAGGTAATATTGGACATTGGTCTTACAGGGCCATGCTCTTGCTGCTTCCTTCTTGCAGAGTTCGGAACACAATTTTGCCTTTCCCCTCCCTCCGCCCCCCCTACATTTTACTAGTGAAGTGAGCCATATAGGGAGGTGGCATGAGAAAGAGTTTGATAGGTAGAATTAGGAAAAGAAATAATCCTTGTGGTTGGCTTGAGCTCTTCTTGCATGACACAGAGACACCCTTCTGCTAAATCAGACTTGACTGAACACTTGCAAGGGGCTGTGAATGCCCTGATGTTTGACAGCTCCTGTTTCAGGTTTCCTACGTGAGAGCATGATTCACTATCAACTGATCCACCCCTGAAATTGAATCTTAAAGCTTTCTGCAAGTACTATGCTACACTCTCGTCATGCAGGAGGGAAATAGTCTGCTGCTCGTTCTGACTGTGAAATGAGCCGGTGCTATAAGATTACCCTTCAATTTGACTTCTGGGAAGTAACTTGAACCTCATCAGATTACGAGTTGCTTGGTCTCCCCGTGTAGGTGCCCGGTCTTGTCACAGGCTTTCTGAAGTGTTGCTGTAATTGCTGATTTGTGTTGATTTTTCTCTTCACCTAACACCATATGCTGTGGTTGAGAGATGTGATCATAACTTGTTTTCACACAGACTAAGGCCTGAATCACACACACGTCGGGTTGCTGCAATTTCCTTTGACAGTCAAGAAAGCCTGTTAGAGTTGCAGACTCATTAAAAGGCAGACTTCTTGTGAAGACCAGTAGAGAGAGTTTATGTAGCCTAAATGAAGATGGAATGATATAACGAAGGTGTAAATGAACTTGTGATAGTTCCACATCTGTGTCAGTTCACGCAATGAGATAGTAAAGGTTCTCCCAAAGAAGAAATTAAAAAATGCTTTAGGTGAAATGCTAACATTTTCATGGGGAAAGAAGTGATATAGTAGCAGCTGTGGGAAAAAAAAATATTGCTTCCATTGAAAAAAAAAACAAACCCAAAACCTCCTAAACAAAACAAAAAAAAGTTCTTATAAATTTGCAGGAGGCTGATTGATTATTGGTAAGAATACCCAAAATGATGGGTGAGCCTTAGAAAAGCAGTGTTTGGAAATTATTCCAGTTCAAAGTTTCAAGTCCTTTTCTAGCAGTAGGTTGAGATTTCTGTGTGTGATAGCTCACCAAGGCCATATCCAAGGCTAGCCACTGTCAGAGATGGGACCTGAGCCTAGAGTTATATCCGTTCTGACAATACCCACATTCACACAGCTCTCCTGCATTCTGCTGTTCTCTTCGTCATTGTGTAGGCACAAGCTATTTTCTTCAAGTCAGGTCAATACCTTGGCCATTATCAAAACAACTTGATGAGCCGGAAAGTCATTTTACAATGCTTTTTCAAACTTAGAGAAATAAATTCAATAAAAGTGCCTCAAATCTTTTGGGAGAAGTGACAGTCTAATCATTTAAACAACATGTTCATTATGAAACCCCAGAACATGTCTCACTGGGGGCAGGAGGAGATATATTTGGTTATTGAGTTTTCTTTTCTTCACGAATTCAATCGATATCTGTATAGGCAGAATGAAAGTGTCCATTATTGTGAGACTTACTATGTAACCAGGGTGTGCGTGATAAGGGTAAGAGTATATTTAGCAGTGGAAGTGATCTTGAAATGATTGCCATATATGCAGTGGTAATTTTTGCTGCTTGGTATTTTAGCTTCCTTAGGTTGAGAGAAAGCTCAATTAATTCTTCCTGAGGTGCGAATAAAAAAAAATCATTAAGCACAGTTGGCGAAGTTCTTTTCAGTTATTTAATATAATTACCATGCTTTTTCCTTTTGAGTATGTCGTGGTGATGCAGGTAGAGATGGTGACAAGAAATTCTGTTCCAATTGGGTACAACATTGCTGACCATTGGGAATGATGTATGGCTGGGCAAAAGTGAACATGTAACAACTCAAGAGTTGTTAAACCATTATATTTGCCACTGAAAGGAACTTTTAAGGCAGTTTAAAGCTTGGACTGTACTCCCCTGAATTCTTGTTATCTGCTGGTCTAATGGATGATCTTTTACTCTCTGAACCTCCAGCTCACTCCAACATCCTCCCTTCTGAATAAGCTGAAAGCAGTGCCAGTCTGAGACTTCTCTACAGCGTGTGGCTGTAAAACATGGTAGGACTGATCCCTTCTTCTTTCTGAGAAGAAAATAAAGTCTGGTCTTGCATCTCCAGTGCAGTAAGGGTGAGAAGGGGCGTTCTGTTTTGTGGAGAATTTTGATACTTCACATATTTTTTTTTTTTTTTTTTCCATTCTGATACAGAGTTAAAGCTCCAGCTTCTGAAATTCTCTGTGAACAATGAAAGTGCTGTCTGTGGCTTGGAATAGGGTAGGGAGCTGAGGAGCAGGGTGAGCAATGGAGACGACCACCAGAAGTGTCCCCCTGTATTAGGCTGCAATGGGGAGGGGAGCACATTTTGGCATCCCCCTTTACATTCTTAGAAGGATGGTGAATGCTTTGTGTGGGTTGGAGCAAAGGGGACTGAGGACATTCTCCATCCCCTTCTCTTTCCCTCAGTCCCTTAAGGAGGATACCCAGCTGAAAAGGAGTTGTGCAAGATTCCCAGTCCCACTGGGAGGGGAGTCCAGAGGGCTGGGGTTTAGCTACAGCATGTACTGGCCCCACAAATTGGAGGCAGCATCAGATTAATAGCAGTGGTCTTGTGGGCATTTTTATTTCTGCAAAGTGAAACTGTTTCCCCAAACTGCCATTTTCTCCTCATGGTAAGCACTATTTATAGAGATAGCAATTTCCTCTTTCTTAATTTCTTGTAATATTGTCCTGTGACTGACAGGCTGCCGCCTTCATCAGTAGACCACTTCATTTTTGACTTCTGAAAGGTGCTGGTGAGGAATTCCTACAACCTTCCATTGCCTTGTCCTTTTAGTGAATTTTATAAAGTTACTAATTTAACGGTAGCAATATAGCTAGTCCTGATGGTGTTGTTTCTGACATGTTTCTGGTATTTTCTGGCATATGATAAAAGCTAAGGCCAGTTATTAATTGTCTCCTAAAATAAGAAAATCCTTTTTATGCAGAATATCTGGTTAGCTGTTTATTTCCCAGGAATGTGTATGATTAAATATGTGTAGGTACTGTAAGGTATATACCAGCTAGCCTGTATGTATTATCTGATAAATTCAAAGACATCTAATCTGGAATCGTATCAGTCTGAAAGTTTATTCGAGGTATTTTTCAGAAGAAATGCAATCTTACCACAAGATTTACACAAATTATTTCCATCTCCCAGAGAAGAATATTGTTGTGCTTTTGAGAATCTCGTATAGTGAAAACCAAAACTTAATTGCATACTAATGCCACATTAAGAAATTCTGATTAAAAGTCATAGAAGTTTAGGTGTAGGAAGTGTGGTCAAAAGCTGAACTTTCTGCTCATAGGACTTGTGATTTTTAATGCCATTGTACCTCTTACAGCAAATTAATCATCTGCTAGTTAATTTTGTACTTGGGGCTTTGCTTGTGCTCAATTTATCAAGGAGAGCCTGGCAATGTGTTGGTTTGTATTTTATCCCATGTACCATGAGGGTAAATGAGACAAGTTTTCTATCATGGATTGACTACTGCCAAATCATAATTCAGTACTTTCCTCATTGTTTTTCTTTTTTTTTTTTTTTCCTGGATTTTTTGTGTTATCTCTTTCAGCTTATGTATCTTTTAACATTTAAGCAGCTCCTTATGAGGAAAGGCACCATATTTTCTTCTTGGCTTCCCGTATGACCTCTGGCAGTCACTTAGCTGTGCTATTCCTCGGCTTGATTACATGTAGAAAGTGGAGATCATTACCCTTATTGAGAAATATTTTGAGAATTATCCCTCTAAAAATAAAAAAAAATGTCAAGGGATTGGTGGGGTGAGTCAGAAGGGGGACAGCCTGCTGATTAAGGAAAAAAACAAAACCCAGCCCTGCTGGATTGCCAGCTCTGCAGCTTCACTGGTTTGTGGTTTACTGAATTTTCCAGTTTGACCAGAAGGATCATGGATGTATGAAACTCTGAATGGATTTTAATTGTGTCTCAAAAATTCTCCTCAGCTTCTTTGAGACTGGATGTGAAGGATCTTGTAACCAAGTTCCATCCACAGTATTTTGTAGGTTTGTTAAAAAAAAAAAGGGGACACTTTGATTTCTTTTTATCCACTTGACATGATCCAACCAGGAACCATTGTAAAACAGTGTGAGCCTGTAATTTCCCCTTATATTATGTTTCAGTCAAAGAGTCATTCAGTTGGATTAATTTAGCTCACATTTAATTAGAAGCTATTACCATATTTGAGTCTCTAAGATGTGTTTGGCAGTACAAGAATAGAAGAGCAATAGAGAGCAATGATGAGTCTGTAATTTGCTGTGCACCGGCCTTTTGCCATTTGCGTACCTGGGCAAAAGCAAGGCACAATTTATGGCTCTGAAACATTCCTAAGGGAGTGAAGAACTGTTGACTCTGCAGAAATAGGAGGCTTTTTTTAACATTTAGTGCGTACTGTCGTTAACAGATTGGCAAAGTGTAAATGTAAATGATTGTTTTAATCCTGCTAAACATTTTCTTTGGCTGACCTAAAGTATTTCATGCTAAAATTGATTTTAAACATGAATATAAGCAGTCAGCTCCTTCCAGATCACTGCAACTGGTGCAGGCAAAAGCATAGACAGCAAGATCTAGGAGATATTGGGTTAGATACTGATTTTTGACTCCGTCTTACTTCCTAGTGATTGATCAAGAAGAAATGTGTGGAATAATCTGCTTCTGAGATGTTATTATGAAGTATTTCTCAAAACAGCATAAGAAGAAAATAGCAAATTTTGTTTACAAAAGGATTTCTTTATTTTTACAAATTATATAAACCATTTGCTTTCAGATAGCAAGCCAACCATAGAGATTCTTCCCAAGAATAAAATATGTTGGATAACGGGAATGTTTAGTGTGACATTTCCAAAATGGACATGTACTTTTGAAACCCAAGGTTCAAGGGACAGTGAGCGTTGGAACTTTCTGAAAGCATTACATGACTTAATATGCTTAAAACAGCCAGACATATGAACTTAAGTTACTCTTCTTGCTCTTGCAAAGTAGGTACTACTAGTATTTGATTGAATGTTCTTCCATTCCTCTTCCTAGGCCTTTCAATGGTGGTGTTTATTCAAGCTACTCAATGACTCCTCAAAGCCATGAGAGATGAGGGGGTTTTGCTGTGGTTCTAGAACTTTATTTGAGAGGGCTTCTGCTGCAGGTCCTAGTCACTACGGTTACTGCTTCAGTTGAACCTCTGCAGAACTGATTTAGAAAGTGGAGACACCTGTGGCTAGTGGTCTGAGAGGTGGGGATAAACTTCAAACTCTCATCATGTTTCCTACAGCGCAATGAATCTTGTTCAAGAGAAGTCTAGCTAGAAGAGTTGATGGCCAACTGAACTCTCATTATGTGTGGAGTTTGGTAAGGAGTTCAATGCAAATATGTGAGTAGTAAGAGGAAGGCCCACCTCAGGTAACAACTAGTGTGCAATGAGGCAGAAGTGTTCTACTAATGTTTTTTTATTCTGCTTTCCAGAAAATTGAGAATGACTTGTGGTTTGAAACATGGACAGAAATTAACTTAATCCTTGTGCTCCTGAGTGCACCTGATCATTTTTTGGGTCTCCAGGAGAACGTGCATCAAGGTCTATGCTCTATCTCTGCATCCAAGGTTGTGTACCTGGCTATGGAGAGAGCTGGTGAGAATTTCCACTGAACTGTGCTGTAGAGAACTGAGGAGGAAGTGTAGCTGGCAGTGAAAGACTGAAGCCCTAAGGATAACGGCATGTACTGACCGGGTGAGAGAAGAGAGCTGCCTCCCTTAGCAGTTTGAGAGGGAATGGCTTCAAGCTGCAACAGGGTAGGTTTAGACTGGACATTAGGAAAGAATTCTTCACAGAAAGAGTGGTCAGACATTGGAATAGGCTGCTCAGGGAGGTGATTGAGTCACCATTCCTGAATGTGTTTTCAGAGTTGTTTAGAAGAGGTGCTGAGGGATATGGTGTAGGGGAGAACTTTGTAGAGTAGGGCTGATGGTTGGACTCGATGATGCCAAGGGTCTTTTCCAACCTGAATGATTCTATGATTCTATGATTAGTGCTCATCTACTGAAAGGGGAGGTTGGGTGCTGGGGGCTGGGGAGGGGGGCAGAAAGAATGGTCTGCTGGCTGGTCATGTTGAAGGGTCTAGTAGCCACTTAGTTTCATCAAGGCTTATCTAGGCCCTGTGTCTGGCCAAGTACTTGTATCATTTTGTATTACAACAGTATCGCCCTTTTTTCAACCACTGTTGTGCTTTTGAGATAATTCCCTGGTAACCACCTCCCCATGGTATAATAGTTAATCCTTTTGAATGCTGAGCAGCAGTTATGACGCTTTGCCTCTTAACTGTGACACAAATTGCCTTTTGCACACAAATTAAGCAAGTGACACAGAGTGGTGAATGGCATGTCTCAGTACAAGTCCTCTGCTGTATTGTCAGACAACGGTGCAAAACAGTCATTTACAAACTTCAAAAAGATTCTCCAAAGCTAAGTAAGGTAATAGTAAAGGGTACCTTTCCCACAATAGTTTTGGTTGAAATGTTGTTGATTGTCTACCCACCACAGGTATGGTCCTCTCCAGTATTGTTTCATACTTGAGATAGTCCAGTGTAGGGCAACAAAAGTGATTAAGGGATTGGAGCATCTCCCTGATGACGAAAGGCTGCGAGAGCTGAGACTGAGAGAGCCTGGAGAAGAGAATGCTGAGGGGAGACCTTATTAATGTTTAGAATTATCTAAAGTTGGGTTGAAGGGGGATGGAGCTGGACTGTGAAGCACTGAAAATGGTTCCCAGTGACAGGATGAGGGGCAACAGGCACAAGCTGGAACACAGGAAATTCCATTCAAATTCGAGGAAAAACTTCTTTAGGGTGAGGGTGCCAGAGCCCTGAAAGAGGCTGCCCAGGGAGGGTGTGGAGTCCCCTTCTCTGGAGACCTTCAAGCCCCACCTGGATGCAGCCCTGAGTGATGTGCTCTGGGCAATCCTGCTTTAGCAGGGGAGTTGGACTAGATGATCTCTAGAGGTCCCTTCCAACTCTGACAGTTCCATTATTCTGTGATTCCATGGTTCTATGGTATTGAAACTACCACTTCACAGAATAACAAGAAAATGTTTGTCACTATTTATGTTTATCTAAATGGAATAGTCTGTTTGTCTCATGCTAGGATGTTGAATTGGCATTTAACATATTGGAATACTTAAATGTCTGATATTCTTTGCACTGTATTAATGTTACTGTGCTATGCTTTCTGCAACATATTTGTTTTGACTTACTTTAAACTGCACAAGCATTTGCAGGACTTTGGTTACACATTTTCAGAAAACAACCTGAACTTCAGCAGTACCCCTGAAACATGCAGTGGGTAATTGGTAAATTTAAATTACTTCACCAGTGTGTATTTTATAATGTATCTAGACTGATTTTGTTTAAAGTTAATTCCATGTGGATTTAGACTTATAAGCCCCTGGCAGCTGCTGTATTATCGTGATTCATTTTTTTCTTCTTTATTAGTTACTATTTTAACATTTTAACTTCATTAAAATGTGAGTTTAAATTGCATGGTGGTCACTGTGGTTGCTGTGCAAATAAACAACCAGGTCTTTTCCCCATCCCCTCCCTCCCGCTAAGTCCAACGATGTGGACTCCAAGTATCTGTTGTTTCTTTCTCCTTTTCTGCTTAACATAGAGGATATTTTCCGTGCCGAAGTCGACTGAAAAGTATGATTGGGAGATTGCAGTGCAGTTTTGTCTGCCTAGTTGAGTTGAACTTAATGACTTCTTTGGTGGAAGTGGGTGTAGGAATGCAAATGCTTTCAATTTTGGGGCTAGTTTTACAAAATAAAGAATCACTTTCTTTAGTAATGTAATGATTTAGGGAGCAGAAAACCAAAGCAGTGTCTTAGCTGGCGTCTGTGGAACCCTTGATTTGGGATAGTTGTTTCAAGAACTAAAAAGAAAGTTGACAAATTTTTTTTAAAAAATGTTTGTTTATTTTGATTCATCACAGAATGATACGGGGTTGGAAGGGACCTCTGGAGGTCATCTAGTCCAACCCCCCTGCCAGAGCAGGTCCACCCAAAGCAGGTTGCACAGGAATGTGTCCAGGCAGGTTTTGAATGTCTCCAGAGGAGGAGACTCCACACCCTCCCTGGGCAGCCTCTGCCAGGGCTCTGCCACGCTCAAAGTGACGAAGTTCCTCCTCATGTTTAGGTGTAACATCCTATGTTCAAGTTTGTGTTTGGTACCTCTTGCCCTGTTCCTTGGGCAGCACTGAGAAAAGACTGGCCCTATCCTCCTGACACCCACCCTTTAAGTAGTTATAGGTGTTGATCAGATGCCCCCTCAGTAATCTCTTCTCCAGACTAAAAAGACCCATGTCCCTCAGCCTTTCTTCACAGGAGAGATGTTCCAGTCCCCTCATCATCTTCATAGCCCATTTACTCCTTCCTATCAGGCTTTCCTGCATGAAATCACATTCCCTGTCTGGAGAAAAATGCAGAATGGAGAGAGGCAAAAGGTTCCCAGAACTATAACTCTCCTTGTGAGTGCTGGATTTTGGGATTCTAGGAAAGCTGGTATTTTTAAATCATTGCAGTGATCGACTTTGTGAGTGGAAGTAGAGTGTGGCCCTTTGCCACAGCCGTGCTTGGCTTTTAGGACTCATTTAATGAGCAATTTAATGCTGACAGAGTCGGATTTGATGGCAGCCGCCTGTTTTGCTCTGCTTTAGGGAGTACACGTGTGCCCTGCCTGCTTTCTCGCTTGGGAAGGGCGACGTGGCCTTGAGGACTGAAGCATGCCGAGAAGGTCGCCAAGGAGAGAAGGCGGGCAGACACGCCATGCAGGTATCCCGCTGGGGACGGCCACACTTGGGCTGTGTTAGAATCATTACAAAGGCTTAGCTGGGAAGTCTGCGGCTTTTAATGCCATTTCATGGTAGTAAAACTTGTTGTCCCAGCAGCTAAAAGAGTTGGGGTTTTAATAGAATAAGCATTTGATTAATGAAACAACGTGTACTGTACAGAAGAAATGATCATAAAAAGCTGCTTTTTAACTGCCTAAAGTACCTTTTGCAGCTTGGAACCTTTTATCACCTTGTAAATCGCCCCTTGAGATGAATAGTTGAAGTTAGACAAGGCACACTTCCATTACCAGCATATCCTCCTTCGGATATTATTATAGAGCTCGGGCTGCAGCTGCTTCAAAGCTGCCCTTCTCACCAACACGTTTTTACATCTTGTTTTCATTATGCCAAGGGCGCATTCTGTGTTATTGCAGTGGCTTTGCTTTTAATAATCTTCTGGATGCAAACATTCGGACCTGAGGGAGGTCCGCTGTTTCTCCTTATGGTCACATTCCTTCTCTTACAAGGTGCTGACCACTTTTTGCCACTTTGGTTCTATTTTTATAGATAATGTTCAAAGGTGCTAGTTAACAAAGGCTTCAACTTACTCAGGAGGAGAGGGAGATGCATAACAAAGCCTATTGTAACCTGAATATAGGAGAGAAAATAAAGTTATGTCATTTTCATTATGGAGGATTGAAAACTTCTTATTGCTTTCAGTGGGAGTATAAGTAGGAAAATAAAAGACATGACCCTAACAACAAACAGATGGCATTACCTTTTCTGTGATTTTGTACACTTTTGAAGTTGTAGAGGAACCGCATAAGCAGTCATGCTTTCAATTATTTTCCCCACTAACAGAGGCAGACACAAAATTTATTTGTTCTTTCTGACTGATTACTCTTCCATTCCAGTCAGTGTGTCTGAGCTCTAAATTCTCCTCTGTGAAAGAAAGAGAAATAAACTTCAGAAAGTTCTTGGCCTCAAAACCAAAGGAAATATTTGACTAAGTTTAAATTCTCATTTTGCTAACCTCTTATTTTGCCCTTCTGGGGAATTAAGATGGAGGCTGCGAGGATACGGCTTCAATTTAGTGGAGATGAGCACCCAGAAACTCTGCTTTTCCATGAGGCGTCTCTCCACAGAAAGAATGGAGGAGCCTTGCAATTTCTTCTTCTCTGCATTCCTCATCTTTGCTGAGATACAAAACCAGCAACCAGGTTTAATCCTTTCCCTTCCCCACTGCAATTGTAAGAAATTTGTTATCGCATATTGTTGCTAACCCGAAAGCATAGCCTTATAAAGAGAGAATATGGTAAATCCCATAAAGACTCTAAAATGGGAACACAACACAATGTCCAAGCAGTCAAAATTAAAATAATACATTCCCAGTATGGCTTCGAAACAGCTCTTTTGTTTCACAGTAATGATAGGCTTAGAAACAAGAGTATTTTATGTTTCCCTATACTTTCATGCTAGGGTCTCAAAGCACTTTACAGTTGTAAATTAAGCCTTGCTATAGATGGTGGGGGAGGGAAGTCACCATCTTGTAGACGCAGAAACAAAAGTATGGAGGGGGGAATAGAATGTAACCCATAGTTAGAGGCAGAAGTTGGAGGACAAGCACAATTTTTTGATTCATGTGTCTACATTCTAAGAGCTTGACAGTCATCCCTCACAACACATATTTCCATGTAGTCTCAGAGACTATTCCACAACTACCTATGCTGTTATAAATCAGTGGTCACAGGAAAGGAAATGAGATATTTCTCCTGAGTTAGATTTCTGACTCTGCAATTGATTTGCTGGCTACCTATGTCTTAACGTAGCTCTGGAGTTTACTTGTTCTTTGTAAACTCGTGCACAGATATCCTTGGAAGAAATAACTAAATGCAAACAGGTTTCTTTCTTGACTGAAGATACTGGCTGATCGCTGTCACATCTCCGTATTCAGGTTCTTCTCCCTCATCATGTTCCAGAACCAATGATTAAGTGCTGCATCCTCTTATTTCAGAAACCAATGGGAGTTTTTCAGCAACTTTTGCTGGCTTTTTTTCAGATCCTCAGAGTACAATGAGATTAGAAACAGCTACAGATACACTGTACAGGGCTATTTGTAACAAAATACTACAGGAAGCCTCTTTCCAGCATGTAGAGTGATCTGATTTCTTTTTTTTTGTGGATGCCAGGGATGATGATAATCTGCATACATTGATGAATTTTGCCTGGCATGGCCAAGGCCTCGTCCTTGTCCTAGAATGTCTAGGTTAGGGCTGATGAATTGTGCCTCTTCATGTCATGGAAAGGAAGACTTGAATGACTGGCTCGGATGTAGTCATGCCTTCAAAGTTAAATTACTCTAGCCAGCTCCAGTCCAGGCTGGCATAGCTTACTTTTGGAAAACTTTTTTATTTATAGGTCTTGGCCAGAGGAATTAGAATCCGTTTTCCCTCCTCTTAGTGAATTTGCCTGAGCTGAAGTCCCAGGGCAAAACCTTGAATAAAACATATTAACAGTCCGTATTAAGCATTGTTTCCCACAGAATGCAAAGAAAATTAGTTAAATCTGAACGGAATGACTGTATTCCCTGTGCTTTATAGCATTTATTATACAGCACTTAACCAAGCAATGACTTAATAACCAAAGAAGGCTTGGGTTTTTTTTTAATGTCAGCCTTTTGTGTGAAGAGCCACAGAAACCTTTCCTTTCTTTCCTCTTTTCCTGTTCTATTAATTTCAAGGATTTTGCATCCTTGATCTTAGAAATATTTCCAAAAAAAGCAACGTAGAAGAATTCCCTGTAGTGAATCTTCAGTGAAACCTTCCTGTTCTAGTCAACCATGGTTCTTAATTAGAAATAAAACAATCTGCTTCGCTTCCATTAATTTTTCAGTGTGGTGTTCTTGCTCTGCTCTTTAGACATAGTGCACTCTCTGAAGTTTCATGGGTTTATGATGAAAAATACTATTTCAGTGAAATGCTTGCCATTTTTTCTGAAATGTAGCCCTATTCTTCCAGCTTCAAAAATAACTCCCCACATGCTTTTGGACATTCTAGTAATCATTTTGCTGTGTTAATGACGTTTGATTTAGAAACGGTCCAAAGAGAATAATATCACCTACGGATCTAACAAGACTGGAGTTTTGATCGAGAATTTTAATTATTTGATTATCTTCTAAGAGAACTGACAGAGAACTTCTTTGTCAGAAAGGTTTTGCTAGAAAAGGCAGAATCAGAGGTCAGGATGACTAACGCTGTTGGCAAATTCAGTGTGTCTCATTGTTCACCACTCTGCATGCGTCGCAGAGAGTTAACGATCTAAGCGATGGCTTTCCATTATGGTGTTGCAAACGATGTCTTAATCATAGCAGTTCTTTTCAAAGGAATAAGGATCACTTGGCTACATCAAGAGGTAAGGTACCTCTAATGAACTTCCTAGTTGCTTTAAAATCCCTTTCATCAAGCACTAGGCACACTAAACATTTGGATTTCTGTATGCGAGCAACAGGAAGAAAGAAAAGAAGTAAAAAAGCGGTATATATCTATTATGAGACTGTTCAGCTTTTCCTTGTTGCAGCTGGTAACGTTGATATGAAAACACATCATAACTCTAATCTACAAAAGGCTAATCTGTCTAGACGTGACAAATTTCATCTTGCACACCCGAAGTAGCAAACCACTTTGGACCTCAAAGGGAACTCTTCCTATTGACGTAAGTGGTCAACGAATCAGACATTTTGTATATTTTCCCCAGTTTCTTTAAATATCAGCAAAAAAAATTATAATTTTTTGTCTTCCACAGCATGAGTTTCCTCATCAGTTCCAGCCAATAGTCTTTGTTCCCTGGAACTGATGAGGAAAATATTGATCTTATAACTTCAGGAACAGAAAGAATGGAAGCTTCCACGGTCACTGAGAGATCAATGGCTCTGGACTCTGCTGGTTTCTTGGTATCCTCACTCTTTTTGAAGCAGATCCTGCTTTCTGCTTGTTCTCATATGGTTCACTCTTTTTTGTCTTTCTGTCTTGTTCTTTTTGGCTCTTGTCTTTTCACATCTTTTCTCAGCATTCTCAGCTGAGAAATTTCAAGGGAGTTGGCTTTTAAATTCCAAGGGTTTTGAACACCAGGCTGGTATGAACATCTCAATTCGTGATGCATACTGTACTTCTGCATTTTTTCACGCTTCTCTTAACTCATGAGAATTATTGGTATATTTGCTCTTGTATGCAACTGACACTTTACACATATTGAAGATGCATAAACATGTTACAATTCAAATGCCTCTTTTTACTACCTCAGGAAATTTGAATGATGTTTAATATAATGTGTTCAGTAATTGTTGTGTAAAACAAAAATGATACACATTTCATGTTTTTACTAGTGTATTTAAAAGCAGATTGCAGCAAACAACTAGCAGCCGGTGAATTAAGTACTGTGATTGGTTTTTTTGGCTACTCTGAGAACATGTATTTTCTTAGTAGCTGTCAAATGTTCATTTCATGCCCTTCTCTAGATTCTATAGAGAAAAATGGTGGAACCAATTTAAGTAAATTTTTTGGGGGGAGGAAAATACATGATGCATTTGAGTTGACAGCTTGTAGAGTAAGTTTCAAGTGTATGGGATTCCAAATACTAGCATTTTAATGCCTGTAAAATAGGGAATTTGTAGTGGAAACAGCCATGGCACCAGAAATACTGCAGTGATGTTGCTGATAAGACAGTAACTAACAGGAAGATGTAAGATAATGCACTGATACGTTATCGTAAACGTTCTGTGAACTTGTGAGTAGCTTGGTTTTTGAAATTATGTTGTTGAAATCTGAATCTATTCAAGAAAATTATGGAATGTATGTCAAGAGATCTTTTTTCTCTTGATCTCCTAGTATTTTGGGATGGTCTTTTGAGTTAGAAATGATTGCTCTAACTCCCAGAATGTCTGCAGAAAACCATAAAAATAAGTATCCAGTAGCTTTGGACTTGTAACTTTCTTGTAAAAAAATAAGTAAGTGTTGTCCCTGATAGATACAGCCCTACCAAGGTTGACTGCAGCAGATTCAATTTGATCTTTTGAGCACGGATTAAAAATATTGTTCTTGTTCCAGTTGGAACATTACCACTTAAGTTTCAATACAAAAGGGGCTTTTTCATCATCCCGAAGCATGCACTCTCAAGCATTTTAACTGACAGCGCTTTAGTATTTGCATTATCTTTCCCTGCTGGTGCATTTTTCACCACTGACAGATGATAAGAGTTTATGTGAGGAAAGATCTGCGCTAGCATCGAGGAGAAGCTTCATATTCCACATAACTGGGAACTGCAGGAGAAATTGGTGATGGCTCAAAACTGCATTAAAAATTACTGCTTTTTCCAAAAGTGAGCACTTTTGCATATTTGGCCGATGCTGCTGTTTTGCAAGGAGGCATGCAGCATCAATCTTGTTTTAACATTAAAGCCAAAGTTGCAGAGAGTTGTAAAACATTCTCCAAGTATTCCTAGACCTTAGGGAATCATTTTGCATGGTTTAAAAGTAGATTTAGAAGTTCATCCTGTCTCTGTAAGGAAAAGTAAGTACACAGATGTAAGCTTAATTATTTGAAAGGAAAAACGGGCAGACCCAAAATTGATTTGCAACCTCAGATAGCTCTGCTGATACCCACAATGGTGTGGAATTCTGGCAGCAGCATGCAAAGAAGACAGCAGCGTTCTGCAGTGGGCATGGCTTTGGGCTCGAGGAGCTCCTGTAGTAATCCTTGCTTTGACAGTGGGTTCCAAACAGTGCTGGCAGCTGGAGGGGCTGCTGTGTTCTGTTGTCATGTGCCACGTAAAGGCTAATCTGATCAAACTGTGAAGGTATTTGAGCCTTCGGATATGCACTGTAAGACTCCAAGCATCTTTAGTGCCTGTCCAGAAAGGGGCAACGAAGCTGGTGAAGGGTCTGGAGCACAAGTCTTGTGAGGAGAGGCTGAGGGAGCTGGCTTTGTTCAGCCTGGAGGAGGCTGAGGGGAGACCTTCTCACTCTCTACAGATCCCTGAAAGGAGGGTGTAAGGAGGTGGGGGTCAGTCTCTTCTCCCAAGTAACAGGCAACAGGACAAGAGGAAACGGCCTCCGGTTGTGCCAGGGGAGGTTTAGGATGGATATTGGGAAGAACTTTTGCACTGAAAGGGTTATTAAACGTTGAAACAGGCTGCCCATGGAGGTGGTCAAGTCACCATCCCTGGAGGTACTTAAAAGACATGTAGTCATGGTGCTTAGATGTATGTTTTAGTGATGGTTTTTATCAGACTTAGGTTGATGATTGGACTAGATGATCTGAAAGGTCCCTTCCAACCTGGGCAATTCTATGATTCTGTGATTCAATTACCTGTCTTGGTGGGTATGCCACCCCCTTTTCTGTGTGATCAGCTGGATGTGTAAGAAGTGTGTGGAAGTGCCCAGCCAATCCAAATACACAGGCTGTCTAAAGCTTGCATGTTGCAGAACACTGCTTTATTTCACAGGATTTATTAGGCATTAAAATTCCAATATCTCATGCCTGTGGAAAAGATTGTGCTGAGAACTAAAACAGCGCTGCATGAAGATTGTTTTCAGAACATGAAATGCTAATAATTTACTCCTCCCTAATTGTAATAGATCCCTTTGTGGGCTGTAATGTCTAATCCCACTAATCTAAAAAGGTTTATGGTAGAAGCATCAAATCTGTTGGAGAAGTCCTTGGTGTGATTGTATGGCTAAATTGTCAGGCCTGCGGAGAGCTTTGCACGCACAAACGGATGCTTGTGTGCTCTTAACTTTAAAAGCCTTGATCCAAAATCCATTGCATTCAATGAAAAAGCCCTCACAGCCTTCCATGAGCAGTTGAACAGAACGCTCAATGTGTTTCTGATAAACTCTGATTCCAGCAGAGGGGCCTGTAACAATGGATCACTGAAAAGAATTGTTTTCTGCCTAGACAAGAAGTTTTCTATCCACAAATTAAGGTCAGCTCACTGAAGTTGGTTGTTGGTAGTTCTGTCCAGAGTATCAACTCCATGTGATTGGGATGGCCTACTGCAACAAGTAGAGCAATGCAACAGGACCAGGTCTGTAGAGCAGAAGAGTTGATCTTGAGCATGTGACATCTATGCTGTATGCATTTTTCAGCAGACTTAGATCAAATTAACTCAGGGCTGTCTCATGGGTGAGAGTGCCCTGGGTGTGCTCCTGGGCTTCTGTCTCCTCGGTTAGTTCAGCTGGAAAGGATACGGGTGGTCTCTTAGACCACTCTGTTGTACAAACCGAAGTATGATACGTGGGGAACGTGGGAAGTCCACATGAAAAGCAGATTCCCGATGCTGAAACACTGCCCTGGTACGTTTAGTGTTGGCTTGGTTTGAATTGTTACGTGACTGAACAAGTCAAGCCTCAAGATCAAAGTAAATGGTAAAAAATGGCAGATAAAAAAATAAAATAGCCATTTGATTTACAAAGTATGAAATTTTACTTAGAATTCTCAGAACGTGATTTCTGTAATAGTTTCAGATTCTCTCAGACAATGGAGAGGATTTACCTTACTATAGATACTGGCAACATGTATTGTAGGTGTAGGTATTCCCATTTAAATAAGAAATTTGAGGGTGATACCAGATGATACCAGATGGTAGCACTGTCTAAGGCATGTGAGCAAAGAAATCTGATAACAAAGGAATTGAGTTTATCTGGATATGGAGAAGAAGTACTTGGGAGAAATTTAATGGTTTTGGAACATGAATAAGTGAGCTTCTAAGAAATGTTCAGTACAAAGCTCTCATATGGAAGTATTGTTCATGCTGTTTATTTGAGGTTTTTTTTTCCTGACCTAAAAAACGAGGACCCCATTTCTCAGCTTCAGTCTAATCTGACAGCAGTTGAGGTGTTTCAAAGATACTAAGTCCCTACAGGTTCTGTGAAGATGTGACCTTGGGTAGAAGAAAGATGATGTCTGAGCTGGGGGAGAGGTGCAAGTGAGCCCTCATTAAACAACAGAGAATCCACACCAGAGGAAAACAGGAGCTGTTTTGACCTAGGACACACAGGGAAATCCAACAAAATGGTCATTGTGTTTTTTTGTTAAACATGGAAATTTAATTTCTGTGAAGGTTTTTTTTTTTGTCTTTTACTGTGAAAAACTGAAATTAAGAAGCTGGGTTGAGGCTTTGCATTACCCAGTACCACCAGGCTATCTGTTCTCATTGATTTAAATGAAAATGAGATTCTTGCATTTTACTGTTCTATAATTTCTAGCCTATTTGTTTTTGTGGTTCACTGAAGCAAACACACAAGAGAAAGACAACTTAGTTACTGAAGCCATGTGTAAAGCACGCTACCAGTATTCAGAAGCTGGAGTGATGCTGGAACTGAAATTTATTATTGCTGAGAGATGCTGGATTGCTATTGCAGGCTTGCTGTTTCCTTTATCTACCCATAGCAGCAATGTTCTTTTGAAAAGAAGTGTTTAATGCCATCAGTGGTCACTTGACATCTCTGCTCAGCATGAATCTGAGAGTCAGTTTTAGGAACAGCAGGTTAAGTGTTCACATTTGCACAAGTTGCTGGATGGTGCCAGCTTTCCAGAACTCCTGCAGCCTGAAGAGGTTTACTTTCTACTTCAACACAAGGATCTCCAGCCACCATGTAGTTTCCTACACTGATTTCAGTGGGTAATGTCTCATTCAGGCCTCCTTGTTTGATTTCCCTAACAGTTGTTGGCTGCTTTCCCTGACTAATGAAAATATATATTCACCAAAAAAAATTTAGTATGGAAATAATCATAAGAATGACTTCTGGCTGGAATGACATTGCCTTTACAGCTTGATTTATTAAATGTTCTGAGATGTCAGCTTAGAAGGCTGAAAAGAGCATCTTCTGTAATAACATATGTTCTTACAAGATAGCATTAAAGTGTCTGACCGGCTGGGGAAAATCATACATTTGTGACAATGCAAAGCTGCCTTCCCAAACACATACCTGAGTATTTCCTATCCTAGCACAGGAACAGATTAAGGGGATTTACCTTATTTTCCTTTTAAGCATATACTCTTGAAATCTCAGCTTTCCCACTCATTCATTGGTAGAGGTTGCCATCTGTAAAAGAATTAATTTTTCTTGCAAATATTGGGATTTATAATTTCTCAACAAGCAGGTGGCTAACACTTTACAGTTTGCTTTATTTGCTTTATTTGCTCCTCACTTGTGTACTCATCTATAAATATGAGCAAGTTATAGCACTGCCCAATACTTAAAGTTGGTATTAGTTTAAACTAGGTTGGATTGTGTGTCATAAAACTCTCAATGATAATAAACATCTGGTGCTTCTTATTCTATTCTTATCTAACTGCTTTGGATTTTGCATCAGCTACCTGACTTGAGTAGGATAAATTCTGATTTCTACCATTATGATAGCAGAGGTGGGGCTTCTGTGGATTATCTTAATTTAGTTAATTAAAATGAAATTAATTAAAACCAGTTCTGGCATGTTTTATCAGAATTCTGCATACACAGCACTATGCTCTATTTTAGAGAAAATTTTGTACTAAAATGAGAGAATGCAATTTCATTGTTTCTAGCAGAGAAATGTTGCCTGGCTTAGAGTTTAATTTGGTTTATGTGGAAAGTAGTGTAAAATTTCAGATACTTTGTGGGCATTAGAAATTCCTTCTGGTATAGAGTGTGCGCATGGAAGGACATGCAGCTGAGCTGACTTCATCTTAGGTAAGTGACAGTGAGCAAGACTTATCTCGTTGCTACCAGTTTTCAAGTTTTTATGTATTCAAGTAGTTCTAGAGAATCTAGTCCTGCCATTTTTTATTAAGGGCTTCAGAAGTATCCCATTATGCTCTCAGTAGCTCTTTGTTGCAGGCAAGAATCATCATCTTCATTTTAGAGGAGAAAACTGAGACAGATACTACAATTTTCTGAAGAGCAGAGGAGTCTCTTTATTAAAAGAGGAGTCCTTTCTTGATTAAGTAATAAGTGATGTTGCTAAACTTTCTCCTTCATAGGCTCAGTAGGCTTTAAAAGTTAAATATTCTTTAAGAATTGTTCCCTGTTTGCAAACATCAAGCCCACCCGTAAGTAGGGCTTTATTGTAGAGGGTGCTATGAAGAAGATGACTTTCCTTAAACTCTGCCTCAGGTGGCAGAATGATACCTGCACTGGAGGTAACAGTGTCTCCCTAGCAGCAGAAACTTATGGTCCATATATAGGAGATATATATGTGTATATATATATATAAACTTACAGTTTATATATAGGATATTGTGGCAACAGAAGGATAAACTAGACATGCTGACTTATTTTTGCTCTCCATTGCCAGTCATGGGGTAGAGTGATAAATATTAAACTCAGGAAAATATGAGCGTCTAAGACCCGAGTGCTACATCCTGTAAAAATCTTCACCAAGTTGAGCTGGGAGTTGAAGAGGGAGAAAGATAGGAAGAGGTTAGATTTAGAATAGTTAAAAGTAGATAGAGTTGATAGTCTTCTGTTCATCTTTAATCTACAGGATACTTGTTGGCTGAGAAATATAAAAGTATTTTCTTCTTCTAGTTTTAAAAACCTTGGTAGTGCCTATGTAAAGATAATTACGTTCACTTCATGTTTTATTCCATTTCATGGGTTGGAATGTACTGACAAAGGTTGGCCTTTCAGGACAGACATCTACACGAATGATATTCCCAGATCTGATGTTGATTCAGAATCTCAGAACTTCCTATGCTTTGCTTCTCGCTGTGCTAATGAAATGGGGATAATGGAAGAAAGATAGTTTTAAAGCGTTCTGAGATTGCTAAAAAATGGTATGTAATATATGCAGTAAATACTGCGGTCTTGTGCCAGATGCTGCTGCCCTTACACCTATTGACTATTCTCCAAGGTTTGGACCAGTCAGATTTGGATTTTGAGCAATGTAACAAGACTTTTTTTTTCACTCTAAGACGTGTTTTAAACTAGCAAAGTCCCAAAGCGCTCAACAATTGCCCAATCATTTTATTTATTTTAAATTAAGGGTTTGAACCAGCAAGACTATTCTGTTTGTAAGTTTTATTTGGTGTAAGTATATTTTTCTAAGTCCACAGAGGTTATTAATTTTGTATGAGTGAACTAGAACTTTCAGTCAGCAAAGGCTGAGTGATTAAAATCCAAATGCTACACTCTAAAATCTTCAGTGAAAAAACTGAGTTACTAATTAGTTGAAGAGGGAGAATGATAGATAAGGATAAGATATATAGATACATAGATAAAACTTGATAAACGGACATCTATGATTTGGCATCTGTAGATATGAATTCAGATACAAGCTTGGTGTTTTTTTACCTGCAAGTGTAAATGATAGATGAGCATGTTTTTATCAGTGAATTTTTCTTAATTGCTTTCTGATGTTGTCACATACCGCTGCTTAAACAAATCTGTTCCTATTAAAAGATAGATTGTAATCACAGCATCTCCTTTACTTCTAACTTCCCCCCAAAAAGACATCAGAGGTTCTTTCATTTATGTCTCTGAAATTTGTATTGGAGTAAGTATAGTCCACAGTCACACAGGGGTTATATTTTGAAGTTAATTTTTATTGAATTTAAAGCAGAAGATAGTTGTAATACCTGCTGTTATGTAGTTATTTAAGAATTTAAATTTTTCTCTTCAAAGATGTTTACAAGTGCTAATTACCATGATGGCAAACACAATTTCCCAAATTTATTTCATACTATCTACCTGCAGTTGTGTGACTTCAAAGAGAACCCAACTTCAACCAGATGTTTAAGTTGTTAGTGATTTCCATTCAGGACAAGAGAGCTGATCAAAGATAAAGCTGATGTTGGCACGAATGGAAGAGTCTTGCCATGAATATGATAATCCAAGAATGAAAAAGTATTACCAAATGTGCTAGACAGAGGTCATCCAGGATTTGATGCATCTTTAATAAGAGTTCATTTAAACAGTCTTTGGATATGTTAACGAACATTGATTTTTCCCGTATTTTGCTTGAATGTATCAACTCATGTAAAATTTATAGTTTTCCCGTTTTGTCCCTCAACCCCACCACAAAGAGAAAAGCAACTGATGCAGAAGCCTTAACCATTCTTGCATGAAGGCAGTAGCTTCTTTTAGCAAGCAGAGGTAATATTTTGCCTGCACACAGGTGGGTGAGGATTCTGTTGGGATTGGTGGCCTCTGGTTGAAAGTGTCTTGCTGTTTTGCAAGTTGATACAATTTCCAAATATACTTTTCTTAGAAGCAATTATGAGGTTTATTGCAGATTTCTTATTACAGTAAAAGAGCACTAATTATTCCAACGGGCGTAATGCTCACGTAAAATGTGAGAAATGCAGGTTTGAATGCTCACCTTGTCTGTGCTGTCAATGATGAACCTTGTCCTCTGCGTTTTGGGTGAATGTCCTGACTGTTGTGTTCGCATCTAGGATTTGGTCGCTGATGTTCTTGAGTGGAATCATGAATGGGGTGAATTTTTATACAAAAAGATGTTGGGAAAATTCCAGAAAAGCTCCCGAGTATGCAGGGAAGTTCATGGGGTGGTGAATACCACCCTAATGAGAGATCAGCCCGTGGAGCCCTCTCCTTCCCTATCTTAGCTGCTGTTGCTCAAACTCAGAAGTAAAGGGACCAAGAGAGCAAGAAATCCTGTGACGCTGGAGAAAGAAATTCAAAGGGATGGTGAAATCTTTGTTTTTCTCCTTCCTTCTGAAGCAGAAAGACAGAAAAAAAAAACAAACCAAAAAAAACCCCAAACCCTTTGCATATTTGAAGCCAGCTTGTTCCAGTCATTTATTAATCAACCAGTGAGAAGATCTTTCCTGCTCCTTTGTGTTTTCCAGGGTTGAAACATGCCCTGTATATCTAGCAGACACCACAGTAGTGGGTTTTAATTAAGGGATTCTGGAACTTTATAGGTAAAGTTAGACCCATTTCTTCATAGTGCTATGATTCAGTTAAAAAAGCTAGGACTGGAAATGATGAGCAAGTAGTAAAAATTCCCACTAACTACACAATAAAAAGAAAGATCTGTATCATTTTTACATTAGTTATCATAAAGAAAAAGAAATTGCATTAAAATCTCAGCTATTACATTTAGGAAATAATTCTGCAACAGAAGAGGAGGAAACAGTAAAGATTTTGTGAAGCAGGTACAATATACTATATAGTTCCTGGAAAATAGTTTTGATATATATTAAGGCACTTTTTTTGAACCTCAGGATATAATGTAGCAGGACTACAATGCTAACTAACATCCCGGGCATTATAAAATTTGGAATCTGCTTGCCACTGCATAATTTCACACAGCAAAGGGAAATCAGGAGGGATTCGTTCAGTCCCTTTAACTTAAACTTGAAAGGTTGTTACCAAGGTCCCTTGTCACCCAACCTCTCCCTATTCTTTACCTATGGGAGATAGCTGCGAGCAAAAACCACCTGGCTTCCTTCCTTCCTTTCTTTCACAAGCCTGTAGACTTTTTTTGATGTGCCCACATAAAATGGCACCTGGGAAGCAAACAAAGCCTATTGTGTCAGGAACTGCTGCTCTTTGTTTAAGGTTATTCATGAGGAACCAGGGTAAAATAAACCAAAACCAACCCTTCCATTCATTCAGAGTTTTTTGGCAGCAGGGTGTGACTTGTTGGATTTCTAGTCTCAACCAGCAATCACACGTTTATAGTTATTTCATCTACTTTAAAACAGATTATTTTTTTTTTTCATTTTAAAGAAGACTCTTCTAAAATTACATTCCTATAAGTATTCATAGCATCTGTCACCCTTTAGACTTTCATGGCATTGTCGTGATAAGAAATGGGCAATCAAGAACTCCGAGGTGAAGTGTAGACATATGAGTTTTTCCTACTTGTGGGATGTCTGTGAGGCCAAGTAAGGAGCTGAAGAGAATGCCTTCCTTCAGCACAACAACCCAGAGACTAGTAAAAAAGCGCCCAGAATGGTAGAAACCTACTTACTCTCTGATTGATTTACTTATCAGTTTAGCTGAATCCTGACTCACAGAGTGATCTGAAAACACTTTTCACTGAAACAGCACATGTTTTGCTAAAACAAGAGGTCTGCAGGACCTGGTAGCATTAGTTTTGCTGCTTGGCTGTGAGATCTACAGAAATACTCTTAAAAGTCTGCAGTTTTGTTTTGCTTTTGGAAATAAGCAATTCTTTTGCTGCTTGTCCGATCAAATAGCCGTTACAAAACTACATGAGAGTAGGAAAATGACCTCATTTTGTATGGATATAACATTCAGGGGGTCTAGTTTTACCAACTAGTTTCATGTAAAATCTATCTTTTCCCAATATCCATGACAAAGGCAGTAAAATAGTTCAGTCTGTTCTTCATCAAATTTTACAGTACACTCATCACCGTGCTATTGACTATGCACTCAGCTAGCTAATCAGTGTATTGGAAAATTAATTCAGGCAGGGCACCGATTCTGCAGTACCTTGCTTCTTACATATGCATTTGGTCTGATTACTGATTTTGCAGAAGCAACTGGATTACTGTCTTCCTGTGGACGGCAGGAGTTCGCAGAACCTGAATATTGCTCTGTAGTTGCAATCTGTGTGGCATTGCAGTTCTACATTAGGAACAATGGCATGGCATCCCACAACATAAGCTGTTATGCAGAAAATCAAATTAATAAAGGAGACTGTTCAGCCTTATGGCTGCTGTGTTATTTCAGTTATCCTCTGAGAGAGCCTATTTAATTTTGAAACTTCGCACATCCTTTGCACTTGATTACTCTATTATTGTAGTACAAAGATATTCCAAGCTAAGATCCGGCCTGTTTTCTATCTGCACAGCAAACATGCTAATACATGTTTTCCTCTGCAGAGAACAAGGTGTAGGTGAGTATTATCCCCACCTTACTGATGAGAGCCTGAGATGCAGGGATATGTCCGATAATTGTCCCTGGTTTCGCTAGAAATCTGTTACGAATCTAAAAAGGGAATCTGGATTTTCCTGTTCTGTATTGACAGAGCACGACAGAGCTTTTTTTTGGCACATCACTCTGCAGTGCTGCTGTTCCAGCTTCTGCCATTCCCTGGTCAGTATGCCTGGAAATCTCTTTTGTATAGCCCTGGACCAGACTGGCTGTTTATAAAGTCTGGGACAGCAAACTGGGAAGTAGGAGAAAGATGCCCTCTCTGAAGGTGGGATGTGTACTTTGGCCATGAGGGAACACGTATGAATGAGTCTCCATTTGGTTGTTGGTCCTTCCAAGTCTTTTATGAGCAAGACTGAAGCACTGCCCTTCTGTTTCTGTGCCTGTTTTCCCACTGAACTTACCAGAATCCATCCATCCTTCATTTGTCTACAGCTTTCAAAGAAGCATTTCACAGAATTACAGAATCTTCATGGTTGAAAGGGACCTTTGAGATCAAGTCCAACCATAAAGATTTATCCCTCTTAGTGGTGGCAACAATAAGTCAAAAGTTTCTCTACGAGTCCTGAGATAATACATAATTATTTCTGCTGAAAGTAATATTTTGTATATCACTTCAGACATTTTAATGCATCATCTGTTGTATGAATGCCAGATGTTCTCCAGCATTTCTGATTTAGTTCTTGTTTGCCTGGATGGTGGCCCCCTAAGAAATTTGTATCAATAACATTTTATCTTTGAGGAACAACCTCAAGCAAGTAAGTTAAGTGTAGGGGTATATACAGAACTATAACCTCAGGAAAGGGGTATACATTTATTAATAAAATGATCACAGATTTCTACAGTTTTCCCTTAACTTGAACTAATACAGAGTTTGACTAAAAGTAGTGCAGAACTAAAAGGAGATCAAAATGACTCCCCTGGGAAATAGTTTCTTTGTTTTTACTTACACATAATTTAACTGCTTAATAGTGTCAATTCATTTGATTTATTTTATGCAGTTGTCAGGTAAACAATTTTAGAGGCTCCAAGCTTCAATTTGCTGCAGACAGTCAAGTGGCCTAGAGGCCATCTTCAGTGTGATGAACAGTGCATTTTAATTCCTAAAACAATTGGGTAGAAATTATTGTAAAACAGTAAAAATATTTGTTAGCAGGTGTTGGACACAGGCTTTATTGAAAATGCATATTTTAAGGGTAGTGGAGTTGCATTTTGTTTTCTGTTTGTTCATTCCCTAGTGTGGACTGTACATAAAAATAGTTCTCTTGCACATTTTTAAAGAAATCATATTCCACAGAGTTGTTTTGTTTTGGCTTTGCGTTGTGTTTGTTCCCTATTATGCACTCAAGCATTGTCACTTGGTTCTTATAATGTTAATTACATCTACAAGATCCCTCTAGCCTTCCTTATGAATATGAGTAATTTTAAATGCATTAAAATGACTTCCATCTTGTGTGTGTATATTAAAAATAGATGCACTTGACCCAGGAATTAATCAACAAAGAAGTATGGAACAATGAAGTTAAATAGTGGTTTGTTTTCCTTTTTTTTTTTTCCCAAGGCTTCACTGTGTATGTTTGTGTGCTGTACATCTGGCATGAAGGATGTTCTCTCTTGGTGGAAATGCAGCAGTTTAGACTGAAGGGTTCTTTCCACCCTACCCCTTCTTCACGTAGGAATTCAGGCAAGCCCTGTGAGTGTATAATCCAGGAGCTCAGAGC
This sequence comes from Nycticryphes semicollaris, assembly GCA_013400055.1. Taxonomy (NCBI): domain Eukaryota; kingdom Metazoa; phylum Chordata; class Aves; order Charadriiformes; family Rostratulidae; genus Nycticryphes; species Nycticryphes semicollaris. Next base: position 2,993,325 of record VXBJ01003864.1, read on the forward strand.
AGAGCATGACAGAGGTCTGATGCCCTAGGCTGTATGTCTGTGTAACTGATGGATTTTAAGCATAAAAGACATTAGGAACTTACTGAAAACAGGGAGTCTATGTGTGAAGTCAGTACTTCTCAGTGAGATGACAGATGGTCCATGGAGGTTGGATCCTTCTCCTTATATCCATTAGAAAGACCCTTCAGGCTCTCCCAAGCTCTTGTGTTTTTTGAGGCATCCTGGACTATTTCTTCATACGTGATATCAAACCCCCCTTTCTGCAGATGGCTGAGCTGTCCACTGTTGCTCCCATGGACTCTTCCATAAACATTTTTCTTCAGTGATGTGAGTTCACTGAGAATTCCCCTTGCTCCTCCTTTTTTTTTCTGCAGCATCTCCCTCATGTGGTTCTCCTCACCTGGCTGGTTGCTCCGATGTCCTCCCTGGCCCTTCCCTTGCCTCTGCCTTGGTGTCATTTGCAATTTCCTTGACACCTTGGCAGTACCTGATCTGCACTCTCTTCTCTCCTTTGAGGAAGTCCTGCCCTCAGGAGAGAATTAAGGATTTAAAATAACCACCTTTTGCGTAAAGATTTAGCTTGTAGTGGTTAATGTTGCTTTTATCAGGATATGTCCCAGAGCAGAAATTTGTTCCTGCTCTGGACACAATACACTATGTAAAGGATGGACATAATATCCACAAGTATGAAGTTTGTTTTGCCATGCTTAGTTTCAATATTTGATTCGTGTTTGGTAAGGCAAAGATGTGTAAACAAAATTTCTGACTTGTAATTTAAAAAATCATTATATCCCTGACTTTAAGGAAACCTCCCAGTGGGACTGGAATAGACCGATACTCCTAGTGTAAGAGATTTTAAGGAAGCAGGATTTTTTTCCATATATGCAAGGGGGCAGAAAGAATGCAAATTTCCTTAATCCTGGCAGTAGGGAAAGAGCAATGGGGAGAAAGCATAAACCCATCCTTTCAATATTCTTTACCTAATATTTGTTTTGTAGAAATGTTTTGAGGTCTGCCAGGCCCGGTCTCTGCTATGACAAATTATTCACAGTTATTTATGCACAAAGCTGGTACCCAAAGACCTACTGTCTGTAGTGCCTTGATACATTGAATCTGGCTTGTGGGAATGCTTCTGTAGTGTCTTCATATAAAGAAATATAAGTCAGGTATTCCTGTTGAATCTTTCTACATGGTAAAATGAAAAGATGGCTTCGTGTACTATTCTTTCATACTGAATTTAGAAGTTTAAATAACACTCCTTTAATTGGTTTACTAGTGAGATGTACTAGGTCCCTGAGGAATTTTCCTATCTAATATGGCAGTGAGGAAAGTGGCAAAAGGATTTCACACTGGTCTTGTTTCCAGGCTCTGATATAAATGATACCTGTTTGAATATGTTACAGCCTGGAAATTTTCTGCTTGACAGGGAGTTACAGGAAGCAAAAATTAGATCATTTTCTTGAAGCTGCTATAAATTACACCGGGGACTGAGGAGGTGGTATATGGTGAGTGCACAGCTATTTGAAGTTAAATTTCCTTTGCACTGAACCCCATCCCCTACGTGCCTCCAATAACTGATCGAAGTGAGAGAGATGTGCCTCAATTATGGTTTGCAAAAGACATGTGAGATTTGGGCCAACTTTGGGCCAATTTTTTGCCACTTTTAATGTGTCTCATTTTAAGCATTCAGCACTTTCAAACATTCTTGTCATGGAAGATTGCATGCAGAGTAACTGAAAATCATCCCATTTATTTCCATTTTCAGGTCTCAGCAACAACATTTCCCTTGATTCTCTCCTACCCACGAGATACCACTTGCTGGAATGATAATTTTGTGGCTGCCACCAGCAGACACATACGCTATTGCTTCCAATCTCTCATCTAAAATCACTGAATGACAGGTCTGACAGAAACAAATAGCAGGTGGGCTGATAAATATTGTGTTTGGATTTGCTTTAAAAGTACTTTATCTCCCCTTCTCCTCCTCTTTTTTTTTTTTTTTTTCCTGGTTCAGCACCTTTTTCTCTATATTCATTAGGATCACAGCTTCCAGTTTTCTGGCTATGTAGTCATGGGTCACTATACTAATATTATCACAGCTGGGGATATAATTTCATGTTACTTCCTCTGGAATATCATGTGGCCTTGTTGTTTTTTTTTATTTTTATTTTTTTTTTTTTGTGCCTCTGTATCATATTCCTTTAATTCCTTTACAAAGGAATGTTTTTCACTTCTCTTTCCTTTGCAGTGTCACAGGATACACCAGCAACATGCCAAATGGCTTCTAGATCTCTTGCTATTTTAATTCTCTTCTCAGTAGGTGCAATTCTGTAGATGCCAATAGATCCCATCTGTGCCCCTGGTTGAAATATTAAGAATGACGCAGATTAAGACTACATTTTTGCAGAAATACCTGGGAAAACTCAGGCAAATCTGCTTTTGTAGTTTGCTGGGTTCTTGTTCTACCCCGAGAGAAAAAGCAGATGGACAGACCCCAAAGATTCTTGGCTTTAGAATTTGCCCCCTTCCGCGCATTGGCCTGGAGTTCAAATTTGGGAAGCGAGTTCACAGTTGTTAATATTTTCCCACCTTTTGCAGCTTCTTTGTTCCTGATGATAGGAGAGCTTGCTAGAAGTGTGACGGCCTTAGCTCTAAAATGAACATTTCTCTCCATGTATTTGTTGACATCTGTGATTAATGAAGGAAGTACAATTCTATCAAAGACACTTTATACTGAAATGAAACTCCAGAGGTAGGCGTGAGGCATAAACCAATTACACTGAGGCTAAACTAGGTCAAGGAAATACACCTTTTTTTTGTCCACGTTTATCAAAATCTATCTAAACTTATAAAAAGACACATAAGATAAAAGAATTTGTGAGACCTAGTTACAATATCAGCTAATTACATAGAACTTTTTTTGCAACAGCTGGTGAAAGACTTTACCTGGAATTATGGGTTGGTATCTCTGTTTTGCAGAAGGAGGGACTGAGGCAGGGAGCGTTTAACTGGTTTCTGCAAGATGACAGAATGAATCAATGACAAGAACTGAATGCAGGTGTCATCTGACACAGAGCTCAGGCTCTGTCTTACTGGGATTTCTGACAGTGGAAATCTGCCGTAGAATGAAAATGAAGTCTTTCTAATTTTGTCATGCTTGGAGGTAATCCTGGGCTTAGTGCCTCCGTGAGAGAAAGGAGAAAGGAACTGGAATATGTGCCTTGAGCCAGTACAAGCAGAATCTTTTTAGTTTAGGTTTATTATGTATTCATGGAGAAATTGCAGTTTCCTGATAGGAGTGTTCATTTAGGAATCTGACTGTACGTTACATCTCACCTTGTTCCTCTTGTTACTCCTTCAGCAAAAGCCAGGAGATGCACAAGGGTCGTGTTTGGGAGTTGTTTAAGTTCAAATTGCCAGCAATGAGGAAGTTAAACTCAGGTATTTTTCAGTGCTATTACATTGATGGATCACCTTCTGCTCCAAAGGTTATTTCAGAAAGAGAACAGGGTGTTTTTTTTTCCAGCTGTTTAACAGTGGCAGGCATACCATATGTAGCAAAGTAAGGATTTTTCATTGTCATCATCAGGATGAATCTGTGGATTTTAGCTTTCTGAGAGAAACAGGCTTAAACTGGGATTCAATATAGTCCAGTCCGTTCCCTGTGGCGGAGGGGAGGCTGCAGAGGAAGCTCTTGGGGGAGCCTTGGTGGTTTGTTCTTCTTTCTTTCCTGCTTTCTTCAGTTGTGGTTGGAATGCGTGGCATGTCTTTGCTTTTCTATGCCAGGAAAAAGCATGAATTTTCAATTCACGCTTTCAATCTGTGAATTGAATTTTCAATTTTAAGGATCATTTAGGTCTCAAAGTGTTAGGTTTTCAGTTCTCAAACCTAGAGGTGAGAGGCTTGGGAGATGTAGCAGTGGGTTTGTGCTGTCCTGTCAAAATCAGGTGGAGGGGGGATGGAATGGAAGAATAACCCACGGGATCACTTCCCTTCCCTTCCCTTCCCTTGAGGATGGAAAACCTGCTGCAGTGGGGAACTCTGGCAGACCCATAGCAGCTTCTGCCTTTAAGGTGGCAGGTCCAAGAGGGAGTTAGACAGGTCAGTGTGCAGTGAGGTAACAGGGAATTGTAACTGTGGATAAAAGACGAGTGAAAGTTGGTTGATGGGGTAAGGAAGGAAGAAGCACAAAGTCTAGATAAGGATGGAAGTTAATATACTTATCCAAATCTCTGAAATTGTTGAGAGTTCACTGGCAGTTCATCTGTCAGCATCTGCCTAAATCCCTTTCTAGGGGCTTTCATTGGTAGAGAAATTATGTTAAAAAACAGGGCAATGCTTAACCCTATGAATATTTCTAAGAAAGAAAATTCATTCTGGGAAGAGCCTGTGCAACACTGTTTGGGGTAATTGGCTCTGTTGGAGAGTCAAAGGGACCAGGGTGTTTCGTTTCCCTCAGCTGCTTTGAGACTCCCAGAAGGAACTGTTATATTATTAGTAATCCACTTGCAAAAATCTGCCATTAGAAAGGATTTTATTATTTATTTTTTTAAATAGCAGTGCTATTTAAAAATAGCTTTATATAATAGCATCTTCCTGAAATAGCAGACAGGATGTGGAATCAGCAAGTGCAGAAAGCGAGACCCTTTTGCAATCAAACGTTACTAAGGAGATAATGGGCATTTGTTTCTTCATCCTTTACAATGACATCTTACTTTCTGTCATTTAGAAAACTATCTATTATAAGCTCACTCTACATGGATTTGTGAATTGGGCTGGCTTAGTTTGAATACAGCTATTATTCCAAAATGCAGTTGTTGTCATTAACTCATCACATGTATTGGTGCCCTCAACAGAAAGGTGAAGCATAATGAGGGACACCTACTAAATATTCCATCCCTTGTAACCAATTCCCACAACCTGATTTGAAAACCACGTTGGATACTCCCCCTGCTGTGTTTTCGGGGTTAAGTAGCTGACCAGTTCCGTCTTGGTGAAGCAAAGTACTTAAACTCAATGTTTAATCTAATGGGGAGGGTAATACTGAATTGGCTGGATTGATGCCGGGATGTGCAGTGTGTTGCTGGATTTCTGTTGTCTGTGTGGCGTTCTAGACTTTTCCGGGGTGAGTGACGTTAAAACAGCACTGTAGAAAGTATGCTTTGAGTATTCCATTTATTTGTTTTTTTTTTTTTTAATTATTTCTTAGGCTACAGAGAGATTCTGGGAATTGTGTTTGAATGATTGCTTCTGCGATCATTAATCTCAGGATCCGGGGGAGATCAATAATAATGAAAAAGATATATTCAGTCTGGTGCGTTGTCATTAGACTGTGGCTGTGAATATATATATGTGTGTGTACATGCATACGTGTGAGTTTAGCTGAGGATAGCCTCAGCTAACAATTATTAGACCTTTTAAAAAATGTTAGCAGAGTCTCCCGTTTTAGTGTCCTCTTTTGACACAGGAAATAAAAGCTGATGCTGACAGTTTCAGAGGATAACAAGGACTCTAGATCATAAAGCATCCGATTCAAAGCTGAAACAAAACTTCACGCCAGAAACTGCAACATAAAATAGTTAATTATTTCTGAAGTACTTCAAACTCCCATAAAACTGTATAGAAGTTCTCCGGAACATTATAGAAGTTTTTCTTCCTTTGCTAACAAAGATAAACCTCTATATTTAGTTGCTTTGGCATTTTTGCAGGGCAGTTTGGGGCCATCTTATTAAATAAGATTGCAGTCAATTATCTGCTTTATTGAGTATTTGTTTTCATTTGAGTGATCTTTGTACTGCTTGGCGGATAATTTTCATATGGTGAGGAAACTCATTAGAGCTCTTACTATACCTGCTTGCTACAGCCTTACTCGTCTGCAACTGAAAAATCCAACTAACGTGATTGGAATTTGATTGGAGCCGTAAACCGGTGCAGCTACCTTTGCTTCATTAAAATGTGGAAAAGCATGTGCTTGTTTTCATTATAATTTATAATTACTTTTTCTTTATTTATTTTTTTTTTTCTGCTTGATGAAAATTGGAACTGGCCTTTATTTTGACATAGAAGATACAGCATCAAATCAACAACTTTATTTTATCGCGTGAAACAGATGGTGACGATCACAGAGATTTCCAAGAAAAGACAATGTAATTTCAGTGCTAAATTACCCTTGCTGAAGGGCCTTACCTCCAGGAGTTGAAAGAGAATACAACTTTATGGTGTATTTCTTCTCCAAGTCTAGGCTTAGCTAACCACAGGCTATGAAAGATTGAATCTTTGCTTCATAGTGTTGTTTCAAGTGTCAAAATCGGGCCACGGTGTCACCGTTGGGAGTTTCACACCTGATTTTAGTGGGCCTTCATTCACTCGGTGGTTTGTGCCATTTATTACCGTGTATAAAGTAAGTGAAGAACTAAAGTGTATCAGGTGGAAAAATTCCCGAGCTATCAAAGCCGGTCACAAAGCTTTCCCTGTCACGCTGAGGATGATTCAGTCCTCTTCTGTGCTGTGGCGTGACAAATCATTCTGGGTCTTCAAACGTATTTCTCATTTTAGGAGGTAGACAATAGCTGCTTTTCCTTGGGGACAAAAAAGAAAGCAGAATGTGTACACCCAAGCTGTAATGACAACAGAATATAAGTCTCTCATGCTGTGAAGTGCCTGGAATACCCATCTCAGAGCAAATGGAGTTTGTATTTAAGCATGTTATTTTATTTTTTTTGGTAGTAGAAGCATATTCTAGAGCCCCACAAAAAAACCCACCAATCTGTTTTTTGGGAAAACAATAAGGACCTAAATTTTGCAAGATCTCAACTGCTGCAGAGGACATGTGAGCAAAGAGGATAAACCAGAAACTAAACACGGACTTTGTTAGATTTGTGCTCAGACAAGGGACCACCATGTGCTAGGGGAGAGTCAGTTCAGAGTCAGATGGGCACCCGGTCACAAGATTCTTCTCTTAGGTGCCCACCGTGTTTGTCAGTAACTTGTAAGAAACTGCCCCGAACTGTCAGGAAACTTGGAGATACCACTGCATCCAGTGAAGTCAGTCTGTGTGCACACAGCTAGTTTGCAGCTAAGTGTGTCTGCAAATAATTATCCTGAGGAGAGGCCAGGTTGATTTAAAAACTCCTCTGATAGATTCCTACTTGTGGTTTGTGATGCATCCTGCCTAATTGAAGTAGCGTGGCATTTTCCACGAGCCAGAAGCAATGCTGGGTCATGTCAATGTAAAGCTAAGAACTCATTGAAGAACTTCCCAGCCATCATTTGTGTGTTGGTGGCTCAGCTTTTGTGACTGAGCTGTTCCAGCCGAACTTCTTAATCAGAAACCTGCTGGGGCTCCTGCCAGTTCTCCTGCCCAAGCTCCTCAGCAGGCTGCCTGTCACCGCTTCGGAGCGGAGGATTCCAGGTTTCCAGGTCAATGGTTCTCAGTGGTTTATCCATCACTTTTATATTGAGAGGTTGTAATAAATTGCTGCAAATTTATAGACTGATCAGGATTTTCTGCTTTATACATCGTTTTGTGAAACGGAGTGAATGTTACTTTTTTTGTTATGTCTAATTATAATTAAGTTTGGCTTTTGGAAGTCTCCTGGGGATCCTTTTACATTTGCTTAACTGCAACACCTTTACATGAATTTATTTTTCTGGTTTACAAAGGTCGTCCAAGACTTTCCAAACTTAGTTTTAATTTATCCAACTTAACTTTAGGCAGTTGAACAAGACACTTAAACTAGGAGCACCTACCTACCTCATTAAGTTCCCTTTTTGATTAGTATAGACAGACTCCAAATAATATCCGAATTGCCTTCTGTATCTGGATCCCTTTCCTTATAATTTCCTTAATGAGATTAAGTGTCAGAAGGTAGGAGGCATGGGTCTGTGCCTAAAATCAAGTTCTTGTGTTTAGATTTAGATACCTGATTCGCTACTTTGATTTTCCGCTCTGCTGAGTGTTTTTAGAAGCCTTATTATTTCTGACTAAATCGGACAAACATTTTCATCTAGTTGCTTGGATGTTTCCGCAGCAAAGCCGTGAAGAATAGAGGGCAGGGTCACCACTTTTGAAAATCAGGCCACTGACCTCCTTTTAAATGGTTTTAGAACCTTAGCTTTAGTCGTGTAGCTTTGGAAAATCTCTGATAAAGTTGCCTTTAGTGTGTGTAAGAAGGATCAGATTGCGTACAGGTGTGGATACGATCACATCGAGTCGAGTGATAGTTTCCTTGACCATTTCTTTCAGTGGTAGGATTTCGGTAAATGAAGTGTGAAGTTGTTCTTAAAAATGATTTCCACCTTTTGCTTGACTTTACGTGATGGAAATAAAAAGATGGCTTGTAGACATTTCTAATACACACGTGATTTCTCTAGTCTTTCTTCACCTGCGAAAGTGACAGGGTTGTCAGTTACCTTACAAGCACCTGGTCCATTTTCTATATCTATTAATTTAGAAATGGAACAAAGTCAACAACAGACTGCTGTATGGACTGCAGGGAAAGGTGCTATTTAATGCTGCATATGCTTCTGCAATGTCCTTAAATAATATATGAAATTTTAGGGAACGTAGGACTGATTTGATACTCTGTAGCTTCAAAACTTCTATATGATGAGCTTGAAGCTTTGCAGAAACTGAAGGAAAGTTTAGTGTTAACTTCAGTGAAGTCAGAAGCTGCCACTCTGTTCTTTAGCTTTTATAACAGCTATTCAGTTTATCAGTGGTTTTGATGAAACTAATGACAGATCAGAATTCTAGCAACTATTTACATTAATACTCCTCTTTTCTTTCCACCTTATGAGGGAAAATGATTAATTCAATCATTTTTACATTACTGTAGCTATGGAGTCTCCACAGTTAACTCCCAGGTTGTGTGCTATCCACTTGAAATGACCTGTTTGGAAAAAAAAATCTCTTTAAAAAGTGTCTCATGCATTACACCGTAACCAAGTCCAAATACATGTACTTTTATGGGATAATTTCAACAATAGGTACCATCTGCTTAATGTGTTCATAAAACCAAATATTAATTTCCTGGTAAATCAGTTGTAAACCAGAAAGTATTATTATTATTATTGCAATAATTTTTGCATAAGATAAATGTCTCAGTGGCTCAGAAGGTTAAAGTTTAGAATAAGAGCTGGCATTTACTTTTCTCTGCAATTTGGCTAAAATTAAATTGCTCGATCATGAATCCAAGTCATATTTTATATTCCATTAAAATAGAAGAGACCTGGAAACAATCTGTAGACCACCGGGATGTCTGAAAGTTATTTTCCAGTTATAAAAATAAACTAGCCTTGAATTTATTCACCATCTGTCGGTCTTCTCTTCCTACCAAGGAGCTGAATTTTCAGCCAGGTTACTTGCAGTGGTAAGGGAGCAGCTGTAGGAAGCCAGGATACCACGATTGCTCTAATTATATTAAGACACCAAGCGGCTTTTGGAAATTTGCAAGAGTTCAGTTACAGTGTCTGGGGAGGGATTTAATGTTTTCAGGATTCTCAAGAATGCACACATTTCCTACTGCGTCTGAACCTCATTCAGAGGGGATGGAAATTAGCAAGAGTGACCTTCCTGTGCTTAATTGTCCTCTGCATCAGAATGTGTGCATGGAGATGGGACCAGTTCAGGTGAAGCCAGAGAGAATGTTAATCTTATTAAGGGAATGCTCGGTGGCAGGAAGAACGTTACTTTGCCTTTATACCCTTTTGGGACCTATTGACTTTGGCTCTCTTATTAGAGGTATGCCATTCTGTTTGAGAAAGAGAAGCAGAAGGTGATTTTTAGTACGTGACCGAAGTGATGATGATTGCTTGCAGGTGGGTGTGCCGTGTCACGCATGTGTAGGAAGAGGCTCAGATTTACCAGCAAGTTCTCTCTCACTCCCTTCAGGACACATGTTTAACAAGGCTAAGGTTACCTCTGCCGCAGAGAAGGGTGTAATCAACCTGTTTGTATTCTGAGGTTCTTGTATAATTATTGGGAAGATATGTCAGCGTTAATGCACTCAATAAACATAGGGGTAACTGCATTTGAAAAAGCCCAAATCTTATTATGACTGACTGGGATTCTTGTTGACGCAGAGAGCTGCTTCGAAGGTGGCTTGTCTTCTCCTCTCAAAGAGAAAGCTGAAAAGCCCAACAAAAGAAGCGTCTCTACCTGTATCCCATAATGGATTTGACTTCAACATAATAACAAATTAACGAGCCAAAAGACTTGGAGACCAAAACTATCTGACCTTGAGCTGTAAGAACGGTGGGTCAGATCTCCTTGGAAACCATTAGAAGCGTAAATGGAAAGCCTATTCCCGTATCGCACACTTATGTAACAAACTGAAGAAAATCACTTTCCAGAATGAATAAAGTGCAAGAATAGTTAAGGAATTATTTGAACAGTATTTTCAGCCTGAAGATAAATGATTTTTGTATATGTCTTTCATCTTGGTTTTTGTATTTGAACAAAACCAGCTTAAAATTACCATGACACGCTCAGGAAACTACTGACAGACTTCAGGACTCTCCACACCGGAATATGGAAGGAAAAAAAAAGGAGCCACGAAGCATGAAGCCATGAAGTCTGTTAGCCATACAGAAAGACCAGGCCACACACCACATTTCTGAAACAATGGATATAATTTCCTTACAACAAAATTGGAAGGATATGTCATGTTTTTCCTAAACTCTGTGCTCTTTTCCAAAACCTTGCAGCACGGGTGTATTCTCATATATAAAGTTCGTTGGTTCTTCTGTTACTCCTGGTTCTGCTACACAACTTCTCCTGCTCGCAGCAGCGGAATCCTGTGAGTATGTGGGAACAAAGGCTGAAGAGCCAGATGCCTGACATTTTATAAAAATCTAAGGAGACAAGTCATTATTAGTACATTAGAACTCCATCTCTCTTCTTTGGTCCCCTTGGGATCGCTGCTTGGCATGGAAATTCTGACCCTATTAACTTTGGCTGAGTCTGAGGTTTATTTTTGGAAGCTTTTAAAAAACAGCTGGGGAGTATCTTTCACTTTTAGTCATAGGCTGTGACTTGTGACTTCTTTTTCGTGTCTTCAAGTTGAAAAAAATCCCAGGGCTCTCCTTGGCCTTGTGTGACTTCCACATTAAAACATCTGTGCTCCTAGTCTTACCTACTTTTTGTGGGAGATAAAAATGGCCAGGTGGTACCGTGATTTGATAAATTTCATAATGCTTGATTCATACCCCAGTTCCTCTTAAACTTACCTGTTTCAATGCGCAATTTTGCAGGCTTCTCTGGAAAACTGAAAATATGTCGTCAGCCTTCATAGTATTTCATCACAAATACGAGGCTGTGCCTGGGATATTGCTGAGTCTTCAGTTGTTTTTATTGCATAAGGCTTTGGGGCAAGTCTGTCTGAATTTCTGAGTATTGTAATACAGAAGTCCACATTAAAATGCAGATATCATGTGCTAATCTGACAGGTCGTCTTCTTTTTCTGCTTCCTCTTAGAACTTCCTTCAGGAAATAAATAAATCACTATGTTACAACAGGACCTTTTCCCTGGAGTCTTATGCTCACAATTCAGGCTCATCTTTTCAACTGCTCTCAACCCTCATCCTTATCTGTGTCTCTTTTATTTTTATTTTTAAGGTTTACAGAAAAAGCAAGTTAGGTCAGTTCTCACCTTGTGGTAGGCATTGCTATCAGGTTTCTGTACCTTCTCAGTTCCCATACTAGTTCCCTGCCTTCTGGAGTGCTGCTTCTAAACGGTTATACATGGCCAAACTACTGCACATCCGACTCTTTCTTGAAGTATTAAAGAAAAATCCAGTTTTTCTCTTTTTAATAAAAGTGCAAAAATTGTGTGGAGGGGAAGACTAATCTCCAAATATTATCGGCTGGCTTGTGCTAATCCTAGCAATTTGAATAACCCTTAGATTTATCATCTGATTATATGAAGCCTATCTATAAATAATGCATAAATTTTCTTGAATGTACTTTTAGCAACACCACTAAATGGGAATTTTTCTTGCTAAAAAGAAATAAATAAAACAGAATGATCTCAAAGGAGCAAAGGGTTCCTGGAGCTGGCTTGGTGGGAAGCAGCTGAGCAATAACCAAAATGAATTTGTACTTTAGATCTTACTACTGTGAAATTCACTATCACTCAAGATTGCTTTGGTGATATTTGTTACCTTTTAACACACCTGTGACAGCTTCAGATGACATTTTCCAAGGTGATAAAAGAAATGAACTGCTCAAAACCCCTTAATATGTAGTGGGAGTTATGGGAATCCAAGTGAATTTTTTTTTCAGGAAAGAAGCTTTTCTTTATGAAAACTGCCCAGGTTGACTTCATCCTCTTGAGTTGTTCATTTTTGGCCAGTAAAAAAAATAGGGAAAACTTATGCATTTCAGTTCAGTTTTGTCAAAATGAGACATAGCTACTTTGGTTTCAGATTTCAGCTTCATTTGAAATTATATAAATTTATTTATTAAACAGAAGGGATAGTATGATCCAGTATCACCATTTTAATTTTAACAAATGTTTAGAAGTGTTTGATTTTATAGGATCAACCAGCAACCTCCCCAAAACAGTTGTTCACACAACTCAAAGAATGTGTGCCCAAGTTGTTCAGACTCACTGCAAACGTTCCTGGGCAACAGTAGCTGCTTTTATTGGAACCAAAATTACTGTGTAAGGAAAACAAAGGTACTGTGTAAGGAATATTGCTGATTTACCTGAATTTGGCTTTCGGTCTCACTTTACAGACAGAAATGAAGAGGAAAGAGTCAGTGCATATGCAAAAATGTCTATGCCATTGCTGGCAAGATCAAAACCTTTCCTTAGGTAATGAACACAGGGATGACAGTGAAAAGCAGTATATCAATGTTGTCTGCATTACAGCCTTTAATAGAACTTTTGGCAGAGAAGAAGTAAAATTTATGGCACTGGAAGTAACTGAATCAAGATCAGGCAATGGTTTCCATTTGGACCAGTAGCTTAAGAATTGATTACCTACATTTAGATAGTTAAGTCCAGATTTTGGGCTTTGGTCACTCTCAAATATGTAACTTGATTTTCTGGAATGCAGAAGACTTGTAGCTGTCATTTAAACCATGCTTGGTGAACTTAGGTTGATACTGTAATTGCAATAGTTTATTACTACTAATGATTTACCTTGATGTATCATTTGTATGTGCTCCATGTGCACTTGCTTGAAAAAAACCTGTAGTGTACGTAGTTACCGAAAAAGAGTAAAGAAGGAGAATTTTGCTAGAACTGCTAAGATACTGACCATCTTAAGAGAAACGAGGGGCAGGATATCTGTAATGAGAATCCACTGAATGAGACTGAATTTTCAGTTGGAAACATCCAGACTGAAATGGTAAATCTCTGATCTATCAATCTAGAAATTATAAAAATTATTAAGACTGTCAAAGAAAAAAAATAGAAAAAAAGGGAAGAGACCATGAACAGAGTTTTAAAAAAATTGGCTTGAGTATCTTTTAGTTTTTCTTTGTGTTATTTTAATCAGATTAAAGCATCTGAAATCATTTCTAGTTAGGTTTAATAACCATACAGTTAAATGAGAAATCACAGTATAGGGATAGATTTGGAAAAAGTCAATGCCTCAAATTTCAAGAACACGCACCTGTAATATTCTACTGTTTGCATTTGGTCTGTACACATTTCATAATTTTTATCTTGCAAAGATTTTTGACAAACATTACTATGCTGCTGTTATGCAAGCATTTTTGAAACTTAGATTAATTTTGAAATCATGTGGTTTATTCCTTATTTTAGAGATCCGTGTCATTCTGTAAACTAGTGCTGTAATAATGGTTAATAGCAGTAGGTCTAAAAGTGATAGTTCAGTGCCCATTTCTGGCTTCCTCTTCTACTTTGTTCCTCAGAATTTGAATCATTTGATAGGAAAACTTTTTACCTGTCCTCTGGGTGGCATATTTCCTTGAAAATCTAGAGGAGTTTGAGGCTGTGGCTACCTCTTGGTTAATTGTAGATACCAAGAAGTGAATTAGTGAATAGATTGTTCTTGAACAATTATTTGTATATTCTCTGCTGCAGTACAAAACCGAGTTTTTACAAAAATCTTTCAAAATAAAACCTGACTGCCAGGAAAACAGGAAGAAATAAAAGCACAGGGAGCAGTGATATCCACATGAATCTTTTGAGTATTTTAATCCTCACATTAAACCCATGGAATTAGGATAATATTTCCAAATCCAAGCCATAGAGGGAGACTTAAATTCTTTCAAAAGGACCAGTCCTGTGGAGAACTGACACACATATGGTATAAATTCTAGAGTGCTTCTTCTGTTTTCCAGTCCAGATACCAAGCTCCGAGCCAGCTGGCAACGAAGAAGTATTATCAGCTAAGGCTTGTCTATAAAAGCAGTGCTCAGGCAGATGAAAGCGAGGTAGACTTCCATAATGTTCTGAATGGATAACTTACTGTATCAGATTTGCCAGACCTAATCTATTGTGACTTTTGAGCTATAAGAGTTCATTGGCGATTCTTTTCTCTGTCAGCTCCTTCAAAAAAACATGTTTCTATTTATTGCACCTTTCTTCCACTTGGGTTACCCAGGGCCCCCGCCACCCTCCAGGAGAATAATTGGATGATATCCTTTACAGTAGTATTTGACCCCAGAAGCCTTTCTGATTTGACACTGATAGTCCTAAAACTCACAAGTAACTTTTCTGATGGAAAATACCATGAATTAGAAGATCAAAAAAATGGCTAGAGCTTGATCCACAGCCCCAGATTTATTCTGAGCTGAGCCAGATAAGGTACTATGGCTAGTTTGTGCCAAGTATAATTTTATGTACTTTGCCAAAAAGTGCTTCCATCAGCAAGTGGTGCAGGAAAGTCCATCTCAGCAGGTATTTTGGAAGGCTCAGCTGTTGTGGCAAGCCTATAATAATGTTTATTTATTTTGTGGAGAAGTTTGCTTTCGCGATTCACACTGAACTCTGGGTGAAATTCTTTCTGTAGAGTACAGTATTACTCACTCAACGCTGAGTTCTTTGATGAGTGCATTGAGAAGCCTAGTCAGGGCAGGAAAACACACAGAAAGGGTATCCTGCTGCTGCAGAAGACAAATTTGTACAGTCAGAAAAAATTGGCCAGCTAAGCCACAAAAATGATTGAGCTCCCATAAATGCCTGGGAAAGGTCTGCTGTTGCTTCAAGGCTTTAAGCGTGGCAGGACAGTGGTCTAAATCAAGGGCACCATAAAGTTTTTACTAAGCTTGTTTTAACGAGACGTTGTTAGAAGTGAAGTACTTGTTTTGTTGCTCTATTTACACTTTATTGGATCCTGCACTACTAGAAGCAACAAATCGGCAGTTGCTTTTTCAGAGGAAGAAATAGTTAATTTTCTTGTTTGTTTCTTCTCGCTGTTGTTTTTCCTTTGGCCTCCCCTCTCAGCTGTTTGGCCTAAGATGAAGAAATGTCAGTGGAAGACATTGTTCAAGCTGAGCCTTTCATAAGAAGTTCTTGAAGAGGAAATACAGTCTTGGCTTACTATTTACACACTGATCATACTAGTTACGATCCAAAGGAGAGGTTCACTGATGCCACCAGTTGGTTGCGATCTCCATGTATCTTCTTTCTGCTCTGAGACGCTTTCAAATTTGTCAAAATCAGAAAAATCCCTTGTTTGTCTTTCTCTTGATGTTCTGCTGCTCTCTGTTGAACTTCTGTGAGGGACTGATAATGGCTTCTGTCCTTTCCTTTTCTTGATAATATTGATGAGGTGGGGCAGAAAGGCTGTCCCGTGATTTTGGAAGTCGTGATTCAGTTTTGCAATTTGAAAACAGATATCAAGCAACTGATTTGGACAGGAAGACAACGAGAAATTATTGAGACGCTGCAGGTAATTTAATTAAAAATAGGATTTTTATGAGCAGCGTTAATGTGTGCTACCTCAGCTAACCTGACAATAAAGGTTTTGCAAGCTACAATGACATCTGGCACAGGATCACATGTAGGAATTATGCAGAGGCAATAAAAGGCACTTAATTAGCATTGCAAATAGTATTCCAACATTTATGAGATGTCTGCAAATTTGCATACAGATACGTAATTATATAATTTGCAGCTGTTGTGTTTGTTCCATAAGACCTTGCCACTTTATTAGCAGAATACGTAAATCAGGAATTAATCCCTTTTATCATCTACTTTCTTAGTAGTCCATAAATATGTGGCAAATCATGGGCACTTGCTACAGCCCTTTTGTGAGGACTCTCTCATCTTGCCTCGGGACGGTGTGGAAGGCAAACTATATCCCCTGCCTTATTTAGCTCTAATGGTCTTTTAAGAGGTTTGTAACTGCGCCTCATTTATTGTCAGTTTTTCACTCCCCATTCATCTCTGAAACCTCAGTTTGCAGGGTCATGCTGCAAATCTCTTTTGATTTATTCCCTTCCAGTTTTAAAGAGATTTAAGTTAATATTTGTTCTCATTAGTGCCTTTCTGATAAGGGTAGTTATCTTGTGTTACAGGTAAACAGAGAAGGTTGGGAGGGAAGGATATCTGACCAAACCAGAGCGCTGTATAGGTAGTTTATTAAATTCAAGGTGAAGCTGGGCAACTCAGATGTCTTAAAAGCAAAGCTGGACCAAATGGTTAGCTGGAAAAAGATATTACTCACTATAACTTCTTCTAAATCCCTGCTGTGTAAGATTCCTTTGCCTGGATGAACTTGGACGATTTGCACTTAGGTGCCACCAGACAAAGACATAAGAAATGTTTATCTGAACCAGCTTTCTTAAAATACATTTGAATATTGACTTTTACTGTGTTGGCTATGTTATTTTTGTTGCCTGAAATTCCCAGGCTGTAGCATTTTCTTTGTATTTGGCTCAGGGGAGGTTTGCAGAGATACGGGCAATTAACAAAAGTCAGTTTTGACTGCAGTTTTTGAGCACTCTGTTAAGGCAACTGAAGTAAGGGACGGAGAAGAAGTTGTTCTTTGTTTTTATTTTTTAACATGTTTTTCCTCATGTGTTTTGAAAGTGCTTTCACTATAATCATGCCATTGTCCCTTCTGCATAATGGATACTCCCCTTTATGTTTGAGTCCTTTAAAGAAAAAAAGTTCAAAGCAACAAGGGAGTTCAGGGCAGGAGGGAGGAAAAGCGTCTCAGAAAACGGTGGTTGTGCTCTCCCCCAGAACTTTGTTGCCTCTTAACTTTAATTTGTGTTTGGAAGTTGGCTGGACTGTGGACTGCCAGTTCCCTCAATGCTCTTCCAATAGATCAAAGTGGTTTACAGTCACGTAGCCTAAGGGATGTTTTTGTTTATTGACTATGTAATGCTGTCTCCTTATTTTTTCTTGTAATCTAAATGACGTGCTAAATGCAATGTTTATAGAGTAAGTATAATTAACAATGAATATATCTTTAAGAGTTGTGTTGTTGTTTTGTCTGAGTATGATAATGGGAATTGCAAATGAAATCTTTCTGCCCAGAATGACTGATCTGCCTCACAGGCATTGCCAGGTTTTTATGGAGGAAAGGAAGTTGTAGTAACTGAAAGAATAAAATAATGAACCTGCATAAATGCACAAGAAAGGAGCCGCAGACATTTCTTGCTTTGTATTGCTGTAGTCAGGCCCAGTTTCCTTCTGTTGATCCTTACTTTTTAGAGGGGAGTTCATTAAACAGAGGATTAGCTGGTGTCGGCAGTGCAGATGGTTCTGACCTTTCTCTGCACCTTGCACTGGAGAATGGGAAGTTGTGGGCGGACTCAAATTCAGAGGCAAAAATGCCTCAAACCTAGTGCACCTAAAATAGTCTAGGCTGGCTACTAGCCAGATGTGGATAGAGAAAGTGTCTTAGCTCAGTGTCCATTTTGCTTCTGACCACAAGCAGCTAAGGCTGCATGGTGTCCCACTGTGTCCTCGAGTTAGCCGTCAGGTCTTCAATAATGTATACCTCTCCAGATGAAACTGAAACTTCAGCATTGGGACCTCTTCTGTCCTGCTCCATTCACTACTTCTCCTCACCAGGCTAGAGCTTTGGTGCCCTTTATGTCGATTCCATGTGCCAGGTCTCAAACCACCTGCAGAACATTTTTTTGACAGAAGAAAGGTGGGGAATGGTGCTCAGAGTTGTATAGAAGTGGTGGAACTTGGGAGTGCTGCAACCTAGCTGTGCAGGAGCTGCCTTCACGTTTGCCTGCTGTGCAGGGCTGAGAACATGGGCCTGGATCATGGACCAGGGCTCCAAGCTGCTCCCTTGACACAAAGAAAAAGCCAAAAACATTCCTCGGTGAATTTGTGTGGCTGTGAGGCTTTCCTCTTTTTCATGTGAGGTGTGAATCTTCCAGCAACCATATAGGGTGATGCTTAAGGCAATTTTTTTCATCTTCTAATGGTACTTCTGCTTTTGTTTTTCTGGTTCTTGTGTCTACAGATACTAATAGATACACTCACAGAGGACATTCCCTTGAACCAAAGGTCCATGTCATTTTTTCTCCTAATTAAGCTGTGCGTTTCTGAGACATGTAGCACAGCTTTTTCTTTTTAAAAGGTAGGGGACTTCCTAGTGGTTTGATTCAGTTTCTGAACTTTTTTACAGCTTGAAAAGGATTCTTCTGAAGATTATAACTTTTTTTTTTTGTCAGTGCCATGCCACATCCCAAATCTAGGACAAACCAATTAGAACCACATGTCTTTTGTCAGCTGAATAAATCCGGCACAGCGGAGTGGAAAGCTGGAAGCTCAGGCTTTTGCAGGCAGCAGGCTGCCTGGAGGAACTGGCGATATAACGTCCTCTGCAACGCTGAGGCCAGGCAGGAGTCGGCTCACAACCTGTGACCGTGTGTCTCCATTTCTTAGGGCTTATTTAGACATTTCAGCTTGGCAGGGGCCTATCCTGTTCTAACCATGGCTTTACCCCCCCAACATTCCTTTGCTATTAATAGTAAAGGAAATAGTATATACAAAGTCACTTTTTATTGAGCTGTTGAAAAGGAACTGTAGTTACATATGTTTCTGCAGCAGCTGGCACAGTCCTGGTCTTGTCTGTCATCTCTGGATACTCTTGTTATATGAAACACTGAACTCACGTTATGCGAGCCAAAGAAATAATTTCCTTCCTTTCAGTCAGAAATAGATGGTGGAAAACCTCCACTATCAATTTAATTCATCAGCTTCACTGGCTGTATTTCAAATTTAATAGTTTTCAAATATATTTCTAATTTGTTGCTAAGAAAATTAAAGTAAAATTCACAAACGCCTTGCCAAAGGCAGCATTCAATACAAACTAATCTGCACCTCAGGAAAGGATTCAATTTTTTTTTTGTGTGTCCATAACTGCACATAATTAGTGTGTCTGCAACAAGCATGTAATTTTTATTATCTCTGAAGAGTTTGGCAGGGGGAATACATCATTACCTGCACATCTAATAATGTGCAGTGCTGCAATTCATTTTCTGAGACGCGATGCGTACTGAAGAAAAACATTGACTTTATCTCTCTTTTTTTTTTTTTTTTTATAGGTATAGCAGAAGCCTAGCAGTCTGAACCAGATAAAAAATAAGGATGGACAATATGTTGAAAAGCCATTTATATAAACAGTGAACAGTACTGAACAAGAAAATCCAGTCCCAAGATCCAGTGAATAGCTACATGTCTTGAAGTCTCTGACAATGTCAGGCAACAAAAATAACATGTTCTGGTCACCATCCTGCAACTCTGAATATGGCTTTGTGTTTTTATGTATAAGATCTTACAATAGCATAAAAAACCATCAGAAGACTGGGACATCAGCTAACATACCATTGCTCTTTACTGTTGGCCTTTGTGCCAATATTATACAATCTCTTAAATGTCCACCTTTACTAAATTATGGATGTAAATGTGGCCAGAATAATTTAGAAGAAGTAACTATGGGCATAGACTATCACTGAGAAGTGCTCAGATTCGTGCAGTTTCTTGAAAAAAGGAGCTTTTGATAGAGAAGAAGTTATCAGGTTGAACAGTGTCCTGGAAAAGGGTGTTGGAAAAGGACAAAAACTCCTTGAAGAGATGTTTTCTGAGAGTGATTAGAAGAAGAAGAATTAGCCTTATCATTAGAGTCCCTCTCTCTCTTGGGCACGATTCTTCAAAACACTTTGCCTTGAGGGACCAACAAAGATCTACCTGGCCTTCCGGAGGAACTTCGTGGGACCAGATTTGTTTTTCTTGCAGTCAGTGAAGACTCAGGTCTGTCCCTGAAAGGCCACCCAGACCGTGAGGAGCCCCCACGTGCAGACTGCTTCTCAGCTGGGAACAAGCTGGAGGGTGGTTTTGCCAATGAAGCACACTGTGCATATGGCTGTTCCTGCATTCCCTTGAATATAGCAGTGATCTACACTTTGAATTTGAGCCACATATATCATTTAAGCAGGAAAACACAATTCAAACTGTTTCATTCCTCCTATCTGAAGGGAAACCAGGCATTTCTGGTGCTGTTCTTAGTTGATTTCAAGCATTTGTTCCTCAGAATTGCTCTGAATTGGAAAAAGAAGAGAATAAAGAAAACCTTCTGAAAAGAAAGCCTGTCAGCGGGACACTTCCATGAAAAGGAAGTTCTGTAATTAGATACTTGAGATGAAATACTAGAAACTCTTCAGCTGTTAAGTATCATGTATTAAACTGCAGAGGTACAAGCCCCTTCTTCAGGTGAGGAAGTTCAGCAGGTTCAGCTGCAGCTTCATGAGACCAGCGATGGAAACTGTTCCTCCCTACTGCAGAGAATTTGGTTTTCTCCCACAGGCCACGACTCTTCTGCAGAATTTAAGGTAATGTTCTTTGGAGCAATGTATATTTTATTCCTTTGAGTTGCTAAGCCTATTTTTAGAATATAAGCCAAATTCTTTAGCTGTCTTATTATGAACACAATCAAAAAGTGGTTTTTTTTTTTAATTTTCTGCTTAAATGGATGCTAAAAGAATGCTTCAGTGTTTATAGGAGTACCAGAAAACATCAATTAGTAAGTTTATCCAGTTTGATTAGATGAATTGGCTGCATCTTTCCATGATTCCCAATGAGAATAGCTTGTGACTGTCCAGATGTATAGATGGTTCCATATTCTCTCTGCACTTCAGGCAGAGAATGTAGCTATTCTTCTGTATATGATCTATGAGATAATAATGACTGTTAATGTATGTTGGATGTGTATAGGGTAACTTTGTTTTGGGTAGTTCTTGTAAAATCTGATCACGCAGCAACAAAGTGACTGTATACAACGTTATTCTAAGATAAACATCCCCTTTAGCAACTTTCATTGAAAGGTTTAAAATAAAAGCATTATGCAAAAATCGAGATAGAAGAACCATTTTTTTTCAGGAAGATATTGTTTATGCTCATAAGAAAATATTATCTGATTGTCCAAACCCCTCTGATGTTTTGTACTGCATGTGTAGATTTTTTTTTTTATTCTCCTGTTAGAGCTTTCATTCTTTATATTCATTTTTTATTGTGGGTATTGCTTGGGACTGATAATGCACAGTAATTTTTTTCTGCAGTTTTTGCGAACGTCGGTTGTGGTGCATAAGCAACCTGATTTTTACAGACTGAATGTTTTGCATTGGGAATTAAAAAAATTACAGCACTCCAAATAATGAGTTGCTGTGTAAAATCATTGGCTTCGTTCTCATTTCTCTTTGTTCTTTATAACATCGCTTCTATTTTTCATTGACTTCAAATGCTTTCTGAGTTCTCTCAGGAACTGAAATTGTTCTTAGGAAATGAAGATACAAAGAATATTAAAGCTGGATTTATTAAAACAAACAAAAGCCATCTAAGAGATGTCTGCCACTTCACTTCTTTTTTAAACTTTATTTGCTCAGCTGATGCAGAAACACACGCAGACTGGAAAATTAAACAGATTCACCTAAAGAAAACCGCTACTATTGAAGTTTTACTAAGGGAAGTTCCATAACATTAAAAATGCTAAAAGCTTATAACTGTTTTCTTCCATAATTAATGGTCATTTTTATGTAACTAGATACGTTTCCGAAGATACATTTTAATCTGAGCTCTCACTTTCATTATTTGAAAGGGGAGCAGTTATTATGAGGTTTTGACCCAAACACTATGCTTGAAGTGAATGGAGTTATTGCAGAAACAGTAACTACTGGTAGAACCTCTCAGTCAAAACTGAAATTCGGGGAACTATCCAGTGAGATAAATACCAATAAACTGCAGAATTACAGCCCATTCCTCTGAGATTCTATGCACTAACAGTTAGCCTTAAGTGATTCAATCATGGCTAATTACATATTACCTCTCCTGAACTTTAAGATTTCAATCAGTCTTTAGTTGTGCTGTTTATGCATAATTTGTCTCTGTTTGTGGTTTTGTGTGATAACTGTGCCAATCTTCATTTGATTAAAATTGACGTGGAGGTGGTGGAGGCTTTGCCACGTCATTTTTATTTTTTAGATACATTGATCTAGAAATTAACTGCCGAGTTGAATGTTGAGAATTACTGAGAGCTTGACTTCAAGACTATTTAGGAACAGTCCGTTTGAACATCCTCTGCAGCCATAGAATCATAGAGTCGTCTAGGTTGGAAGGGACCTTTAAGATCATTGAGTCCAACCAGCAACTTCACCCTGCCAAAACCACCACTAAACCATGTTCCTTGGCACCACATCTACCCATCTTTTAAGTACCCCCAGGGATGGTGATACTACCATGCCGTTGTGGCCAATGCAGAGGCCTCCAACGATCTTAGGATGTCATAAAAAAGCCTATTTTCTTTTAATGACAAAGCCTGTTTAAGATATTCCTCTCTCTTTCGTTGTTCTACCTCCTTGATTTTGCTTTCCAGCCTCTCTTTCCTGCTGCCTCTTTGTAGTTAGCTGTCTTTTGTTAAGCTGCTGGGAAGGAGAAGGAGGAAACCAAACACTTCTGCATTCCAAACGTGACCAGTTGGGTTGGGCAACTTGGATTAGTGTGAAGTGCTGAAGTACGTGACATAGCTGTGACCAGCAGTAGGGCAACTGGACACTGTTTGGCTGCGTCAGCCTCATGCTGCCTTTGAGTTTATGACACAGGCTGAGAGGCAGGGCTTCTTACCTTGGATGATGCTAATTCGGTGCTATTGTGACTGCTCTTTCTGAGATCTGGGAGAAGACTGCACTAGGCTTTCCTGCCCTCCAGGACATGCCAGTGTCTTTGGAGACGGCCCTGGGATCACAGAATGGTTTAGGTTGGAAGAGACCATAAAGATCACTTAGGTCATCGTCACTGTGTGGAGCAGGTGCGCCCTTAAACCACCAAATCACTGGCTGTGAATCAAACATGCAGAGTCCTCATACAATACACAGGAGGAGCTGGGTACCACAGAGTGACACCGACAGGAGCCACTGATAGAGGGGGAAATTTGCAAAAAATGATAACCCAAGATGTATTATTTATCTCCTTCTCTGACTAAAAATCAACCAGAGTTGAGCACCTTCTTGCATGTGGAACTCTCAGACAGGGTTGCCCCTCTTGGGGTTAACCTTCTAAAGCATGTCTGCTTTTCTTCAGTAGCTCAAACTTTCTGTTCCTTCCCTGTAAGGAGTATCTATTTTATTTCACCATGCATTTCTTGAGTTTCTGGCTGTGGCTTGTGCAGACGGTATTCTCCATTTACAAAGCAGTGTCACACTTCCAAGGTTCTTTTGGAGAGGCTGATAGGTATCAAATCCTAAATATGTCTGGAGTATGCTGACAAGTTCAGACATTTTTTGATGAGATGGCTCTTCCAAACCGGGTTAAATGCTGTAGAGGGGCCTCAAGACTGCTGGTTTGTGCTACGCCTTGGCACTGCTTTTTAGGGGTGGAAAGGATGCTGTAAAACCACCAAAGATTAGAAATAGAGTAGTTCAGAAACTTGGGGGCTATACCACTGGCAGGTGACACCCGAGCTGCTGTTTTCTGTTGGCCTTCAAGTGTGTTTACATTTTGGGGGGTGTAAAAGTGGCTCTTGTTAATTCTGGATGGAGAAGTGCTGAGTGGCCTGGTGTGGTGACCCCGCTGCTGGCAGCATGCAAAGCTCAGAATGCAAGTAACGCCTATGCTCCACTCTCCCCTTCTTCATCAACTTGTGTCTCGGATCTCTGCTAGTTGAGGGATGGCCATGGTTCACTCTGTTTCATGGTGTAGATGTGCTGCCCAGGAATTGCCTGTCTGTGCCAAGCCAGTCCAAGGTGTCTCTTGAAAACGCTGAGTCTGCATCTAGAGCCAGGCTTTTAGTTTTAGACCCCTTTTAGCATGAACTGAATGATAACTGTAGTCTGAACGAGTGGTTCCCCAGCTGTGAATGTATCGTGCAGCGAGATGAACTCTAAAGTAATTTGCTGCAGTTGCAGGCAGAATCTAAGTTTGGTTGTGGTTTAAAAAAACCCCACCAAACAAACAACAAGGGAAACAAATAACGAATGTTTTCGTGTTTCTGACTGCAAAGATAACCTCCCACTAGGGGTCGAAGCCATAATCCGTGTTTATGTACTTGAGTCATCAGCCTTGATTTTCAAATACCTTCTAAACCCATCAGTTCTAATGGGAATGGCTGGGTGCTGAGCATTTCCAGATACGCTCTCCAGTATAGATTTCTGATGATAGGTCAGATACCCCTTAAGAAAAAATGGTCTGTATTTTTGCCTTTTTGGGCTGTGAAATTACAAAACGCGTATTATTTGAACAACATAAGTGCAGGCATAAAAATATTACTGGATGATTATTGATAGAAACATTTCTGTTAATATCTGGGGCAGGAACACAAAATGCTACTTGGGAGTAACTCACAGTTTCTGTGGTTGTTCTAAAAACAATTTGTTTTGACCTCTGGAGCTTTTCAAGCCCAGTGGCTCTCATTCTTGAGTTAGCAAGAGAGAGGAAATAATTTCCTGGTGTAAAATATATATATATATATACTGGATCCTGCAAGGGGTGCATTTTGAGGTGTTAAAAATAACTCCTGAAAAGCAGTAGTTTGTGCTTATGCAGCTCTCTGTCTCTCAACTACTGCTTTCGTGTGAAGATGTTTGTTTTCCTTTTGGTATGCTTGGCCAAAGCCTTTCGTGCTGAAGAAATGCAGGAAGCACATTGCGGTTCTCAATTTCACAAGAAACTTCTGGAGCTTTGTATTGGCCTTTCAAATCATAGTAAAACTGCAGCAGAGCAGCCATAATTCATTCTGCAGCATTTTACAGTTATTAATACTACATTATGCATACATATTTTTGGAAATAATATTCACTTGGCTGCTGAAATAGCCTTATTTTCTTTTTTTTAATAAAGACCAGAGCTGTATACCAAATGCTACATTTCAGTAATTACTGAGGAAAGAAATTTATAAACTTTGTTTATAAACTTTGGATGTCAAACTACAGGTTTTTTCCCTTAAAAAAAGCGTTATTGATACTTTATACATCAGTGTGAAAAGAGGTGCAACACATTGTAAGCAGTCTGCATTAAAGTTCATCACAGTTAGTCTGTATCAGTTTGCTGGGGTGTAAAGTGATGGAAAAAATGAATTTTGTTTGAACTGATTTTAATTCACTTATGAATTCCTCTTGGGGTAAGCAAGTGAGTGCCCAGAAACTTATGTTGGTAGCGTAAGAGGGAATCTGTTAGAAATTATCTCTAGATAAGGTGTATGAGCTGTGTAATGAAATGCTTTCAGTGCCACAGAACATTTGTTTCTAATATAAAAGTAGTTGGACATGAGGATTGTCTCCCTAAAGTAGTTCTTGGGCAGGTGATTTCCTGCCAGTAAAAATGTTTTCTAAATTATTATTGAATTGGTTTCCAGTTTCTGCAAACTAGTTATTCTGAGATAAAAAAATAAATACTGACATTTCAATTTTTTTAACATTTACCTTAACGTCTATTCTGTAAAAAGAGAAGTAGCAACTTGTGCATGCACGTCTCAAAAAACTCTAAGAGCCTACTATCTTGTCCGTGGATGTGATGAGCAGCGGATGCTTTGGGGAAAAACGCGAGGAGCAAGACAAGCGTGGATTGCCTCTTCCTCTGGCCTAATGGTTTCTGGCATGCAGAGTGAGGTGGCAGCCACACCATTCTTTTGAATATCCACCCATAGGCATAATGGTCACGTAGTTGTCCTACCTTTTTTTGTTTTTTTTAGAAAGCATGTCAATATTAATCTTCCACAAAGTTCTGCGGCATTGAGGTTCACCATGAAGTGTGGATGTTGGGTAATAAAAACATACTAGAATGTATTTGTTCTTGAGAGATCTGTAGCTTGTCTTATGCTGAAGAGCGAAAGGTTGCTCCCTGTTCACTTTCTCTATGTTATTCGTGGACTTGTAGACTTCCTTCACATTTGCTCTTCATTCAATTCCTGTCTAATAAACATAAGACTATTAATCAGGATGGCAAAAGAAAGTGAGAGGATTCAGAACATGCACTAGAGTGTTGTGTGCTTGGGAAAGAAACCCCACAAGTGTGGAGTTTTGTAGCCAGCAGCAAAACAAAAAATCCCCACAACTGACCCTGAAATCTATTTGTGTTGTGTCTAGTGAAGAAAGTGTCTCTTCCAACATGGAATTTGGCTGAAATTATGCTGTAATTGTATTACCATAATTTTCTTACTAATATCAATCACATCGAAATGGTTTGAGAGGCCAGTAAACACACCATTGAAAAATTGTCTCCCTTCATGGGAGATAGAGAATTTATCAGTGCTGATGCTGCCTGTTGAGAGTGAAGGCACTTAAAATCTCCAGTAGTTATGTAGCCTACGAGACTTCAGTAGAGAAAAACCCTAGGTCACATTCAAACATTCCATAATTGCCCCAGAAGGTCAGTGAGTAAAAAAGACCAAACTCACATACATTTCTCAGTCCTGCAGGGACTTGCCACCAAAAGCATCCAATCAGTCTTGCCCATATGTGAACTAACAAACCTGGAAAAATCAGAAAATTAAGCGTAGTGAAAAGGGTTATCGAGATAAGGACAATATTTTTAACAAGTTTGTTATATTTATTTAAATTAATTTCCCAATAGGAGCTTTACAAAACCAAAATAAAGGAAAAAATTCCTCAGTCATAAAACTTCAAAATTTGTCTTTGAAACTTAAAGCAGAGTTTTTCTCCCATCATTCATTTATGTCCTTTCCTCTTCACTTGGGAGACCTGCGTGACGGAAAGGACCATCTTTTCTCTAACTAAACCTTATTATGCTGGTGACCTAAGTTGAGTTTGTGCTGGTGCCCTCTTAAGAAAGATGTTAAAAATCCAGCAGGGTTTCTTGACCACCATCTTTCTGACGGTCAACACAAATCTCTTTACACAGATATGTGGACTTTCAGGCTTTTCATATTAAAACATGCTTATGGTGTGTCTCAGAATCCGAATCTCTGGAATGTTTTACTACAGGTCCACACAGCTATTTTGGTAGATTTTTATATTAGAACTTTAACCATAGATAATGCCTTCACCAAAGTGGTTCGGAGCACAGGGATGCAATGCATCTCCAAGTCATTGCATCCACTCCTCTGCTGCTTCAACAATAATATAACCTATTTGTATTTGAATTAGAGATTTTGTTTAATTCTGCTGCCCTCATTAAGAAGTTGTGTTGCCAGCTCAGTCCTCAGAGGTAAAAAGCCTCTGTCTTTCCCTGATCCTTCTGCTCCGCCTTCCCTGAGCCTAATTAGTGGATTGACCATGGCTGGTAGAGCATGGTCATCAGCATCATCAATCCTGCCATAGTAGTGCAATTCTTAATTTTTTTTCCCAGTTCTCTCTTGGAAATGCCTCTCTTCCACATTTGTCTGTTGTCATATCCAAATAATATAACTGTCTTAACAGTCCTCCAATGAGTAAGTAATATATTTGGCTCATTTTCCTTCTTACGTAGTTTCAAATATAAGATGTACCAGCTTCGAATGAATTCTTATTAGCCCTGAACTGTGTAACTCTGCGTGCTTTCTTGTTACATTTCATTCTGTATTTATAGCTCCAGTGCTCGATACCATTCAGGTCCTTCTTTACACCATTCTGGTATATTTTTGCATAGGCCAAGTTTTCCTAACACTTTGTCACCAAATTTCACTGGCATATTTCTCTCTTGTCCCTTCTTGTACCAAGTTCATTAGTGAAAATGTGAAAATAGGAGTGATAACCTGAGGAATCTGTTGGGAATTTTCTATTTCACCACGATTTCTTACATCAATTTTAATAATTTCTGGTCTCGTGTGTTCCTTAGTTATTGTATTAAGCACTCTGTTTTCATGTTAAATTAATAATTATCCAATTAATTAATAATACAGTCTCTTTGGACTTGTCAAGTATTTGACTTCCTGCTTAATTATTACTTAATTGATAGATCTACACAATCCCTAACTAATCAAAGAAAGTTAACTTACCAAACAAAGCTTTCAGATGAGCATGATGCGATCTACTTTCTATCGGTACTTGCTACCTTCTCTTCCTCTAAGGTAATTGAAGACAGCTCCCTCAGATTACTTCAGTCTGGAGTTTCCAGGTTATGGACAATCAAGTGGCAAGAGAGAGGTGAAAAGACTCATCAAATCTGAAGAGACATAAAACTGCAGTCCTGTGTTTTGTGTAGTATTTAAGAACTGCAAACATGACTTTCCCTCTCTCTTTTTTTTTTTTTTAATAGTTATTTCATGGACATTTATAGAGCTGTTGTTTCAGACTTAGAGAGTAGAGTCCATTCAAAGAGAAATCTTCGTATTTTTTGCTCATCAAGGTGATAAGTGATACAGTCAATGTGTTTGTCTTCTCTATAATTTCTTTGATTTTAGTCTGCCCAGGAAGCATGCCAGTCCTGAAGGCATCAAAGGCACAGGGCATTTTCTCACTAACCTTTTAATAAGGGTGGTGTTCCTTAGTTTGGGCCTTTCCTTTTCCATCTGGCATACTTTCGACTTATCATCATTATTATCCTCACACAAAGTAATGGATTTCAGCTATACAGATCCCTCCTCATACATGAAAAAAACCCTTCTTGGCTACTGTAAATCGTCATCACCAAGGCTAATTCACTTTTAAATATGGAGCTTCTGTTTTGGATTAAAGCACTGAACGACAATTAAAACCCACTTACATTTATTCATTCTTTCAGCTTCTATGCTCCAATCTAGTGGGCAGGTTTGGAAGGCTGTGACTATTTTGATAGCCTGTCATTATATTGGTTTGATCCCTCATGTATTTCAGTGCTTAACCTGATTATTATTTGTGTCAAAACCAGTAAATGAACAGCTTTGTGTTCATGCTTTTAGGACAGCTTTTGAGTCTGACAGCTCAGCATTGGTGATTTCCTTCTCTAGAACACTTACTCAAGTGCTTACTGAAGAGAAATTAATGATAGGTTAGACAAGAAAATAGAAGCAATGATAATGGCATAATCTTTTCTGAAGTAAGATTTTTGAATATGGAGGTTTTGGAATACTTTAAGTTGTTGGATCCCTTGACTCCCATTAGACTCTGCAAAGAAGAGTATGGCATCTCACAGATGTGGTGCTGAGGGACAGGGTTTAACAGTAGTTGGCAGTGTGAGGTTAATGGTTGGACTTGATGATCTTAAACGTCACTTGCCAATAAAGCAATTCAATGACTCTGTGATCTTGCAGAACTGTGATCTTGCAGTGAGCATTATTTGGTTTGCTGTGTTAGGCAATTTGTTGTCTCACTTTTGCTTTCTTCATTGCCCTATTGACTGGATTACCACACGGCACTATCATTTCTCTTTTTATTCTAGGTAGGAGTCTGTGTATCTTGGAACATGTCTCCAGTAAATACATTCACTGACATAACCATGTCAGCTAAGACTCTGAAACTGTGTAATCTCTGAGGCCAACTGCAATTGCTACTGTAAATGTTGTTATAAACAGCAGAAGGGAGGTAATTTTACAGATATGTGGGGCTTGTGTTGTGATACAAAGCATAGCTTTCTCAGCAAGGCTGTGGTCATGCTGGATGTGCTCTGTTGGTATGGGGTATTGTTCAAATTCCTCACCTATAAAATGCAGTGCAGTCATTGCTCTGATGGTTTTGCCCAAATCAAACAGGCTGTGTTCACAGCCTGTCAAAACAGTCAAAACAAAAGGACCAGAGGATTGTAGAGGCCTGGGCCTGTGAAATGCATGATTCTTTTGGAGCGTGGAGACTTAACAAAAAGTGTTCTCCCTTCCCTAGCAGGAATCACAGAATTGTCTAGGTTGGAAGGGACCTTTAAGATCATCTAGTCCAACCATCAACTTAACTCTGATTAAAAAAAATCCCCATCATTAAACCATGTCACTAAGCACTGTGTCAATCCGTCTTTTGAATAGCTCCAGGGATGGTGCCTCAACCACTTCCCTGGGCAGCCCATTACAATGCTTGATAACCCTTTCTGTGTAAAAATTTTTCCTAATATCAATCCTGAACCTCCCCTGGTGCAACTTGAAGCCATTTCCTCTTGTCCTATTGCCTGCGACTTGGGAGAAGAGACTGAACCCTGCTCTCTACACTGTCCTTTCATGGAGTTGTAGAGAGCAATAAGGTCTCCCCTTAGCCTTCTTTTTCTCTGAAACAACAGAACAACCCCAGCTCCCTCAGCCTCGCCTCATAAAATGTACTCTCCAGAACCTCATTCTAGGTAGAATCTATTAAATTACTGGAGTAAGAGACCACAGTGATTTACTAGCATGGGCTGTCTACAGCATGTTAATTTGTACCAGAAGATACAGGCATGTAAGCTTTTAGGCCTATGATATGGTTATGGTTTTCAAATGTGCCTTTCCAGTACTGAGTTTCATCACACCTTGGGGATGAGCATACATTAAAGAGAAATTTCTGATAAATGACTGTCCCCCAATTCAATGTCATTTGTAATCTTGATGAGAGTATATTCCATCATCTCCTCCAGCTCATTGAGAAATACTCTAAACATGACATGTCCCAGGATGGATCCCTGTGGTCCTCCACTTGTCACTGTCCTCCAGTTAGGATACGACCCATTAGTCACTATGTGATGAGTCCTATTATCCAATACAAAATCTCTGTGCAGAGGGAGCTAAGTTTTTGTGCAGTTGTGGGGTTTGTGGGAGACCTTTTCCTGTTCAATTACAAAGGTTTAGGTGAATTGATAAAAGGTGATCCATTGTGCCTTCCCCGTGGCAGAGGGAAGTGATCAGAATTGCACAACTATATAGACCTACCATGAAGCTGTTCTGCTTGAATGGGACTTGATTTTGGATAGTCACTGGTCACATTGAGTAGTCTCTAGTGAAAGTCATTGCTTCAATAACTTCTTTAATTTTTACTGCTTATCTTATGGTGCAATGTAGAAAACCAGATCTCATCCTGCTTTGGAAACAGTGTGTTTGTAACCGAAGGATGTTTCAGAGAAGTGATTGGATTGTTTAGTTGTTGGCAAACATTATGCTCTTCTTTTCAATTTTTGCTTGCCTTTAGGAGTTCTGTTTTAGAATTCATATACTTCAGAAGTCTTTCAATCTTTATTGCAAAACAATCAGTGAAAAAAGACAAATACTTTTTTGTTTCCGTATGCACATTATTTTTCACTTACTGCAGCAATGGCTCCCTTCTCCCTTTTAATGATTATCAGGGAGTCTGTTAACAAACGGATCCATCTGTTCCTTCTTGAGATGAATGGCTTGATAACAGCAATTCTATCAGAAATCAGGGCTTGTGTGCCTTATTTACCTTCTTAATGTTTAGTCCCACTTGTTGATGTAAGTTATGTAACTAAGAGGCAGGCAGTCTATGTGTTCTTGTGTAATCTTTTATGAGCTCACTATGATGAGCACATATTGCATGGATAAAGCGAGAATTGTTCTTAAACTGTAGTAATTTGAGTCCTGATGCTCAACTGGCTCCCGTTTTGCAGCTATCCATGATAAAACCATACAAAGTTTTTTGAAAATACATAGGTTGACTGCTACTTTCCCCCTTTCTAAACTTTTTCAAGATTTTTTCGTTTCCATCTACTATTAGTAACTCGTGAAGCTCTCTCTTGGCTGTCTCTTTGCATGTATTAAATACTACTTGCAGAAAGGAAAATAAAAGCAACATATCTGTATTCAAGAAAGATCACACACACAGAATCACACAGAGTATCAGGGATTGGAAGGGACCTTGAAAGATCATACAGTCCAATCCCCCTGCCAGAGCAGGAACACCTAGAGCAGGTCACACAGGAATGCGTCCAGGCGGGTTTTGATTATCTCCAGAGAAGGAGACTCCACACCCTCTCTGGGCAGCCCATTCCAGTGTTCTATCCCCTCACTGTGAAGAAGTTTTCCCTCATATTTAAGTGGAACCTCCTCTGTTCCAGCTTGCACTCATTGCCCCTTGTCCTATCATTGGCCGTCAAAAGATGGACTAAGACTGGGACAGGTGAGAAAGAGGCTACTAGGACAAAATGGAGAGCACACAATAAGCAAGGAGGCTGAAGAGTTGGATTAACTTAAAATGAAAGGAGATGAGAAATTATTTGTCTACCCACATACAGACATGTAATATATAGGCTTTGAACAACAGGAAAGCTGAAGAAAAACTTAAGATAAATGACAATGTTGGCACTTGAACAACTACATTATTCCCGGATATTGATGCACATTATTTCTGGAAGTGTCAGGTCTTCCAATCAGAGTGGTAGATCAAACTCACATTTGATAAGACAGAAGTTCAAAATGGAGCTTACTATATTTATTTGGCATGATTATATGTAAAGTTGAGGGGCTGGACTGTTTGCCCTTTTGCGTCCTTCTTGGAAGTTCTAAAGTCAAGAATGCAAAGGGCAGAAAAGGAACACTTATGTTACCAGGGAAAGCATGATTCATCTCCCTTCTTTGTGCTGAGTATACATAGAATACCCGAGAAAGAAATGAAGGAAAAAGGCAGTAGGTAATTTTATTTTCAAAGATAGTGTCATTGTGTATACAGATGAGATGGTCAGGTTAAGTTTGCTCAGACAACTGTAAATCATCTGGCATATATGATTTTGCAGCCTAAACGTCTTCTTTTAAATGCAAAGACATCATGCAATTTTACATTGCTATTTTTTAAGAAAAGAAAACTTGCTTTGCAGAACAATAACTACTTGTCCTGTGTGCTTGAACTTTGTCCCCAACTGTGAGCTAATAAAAGAAGAAAGAGCATCAGCATGCTACAAGGAGAGCTAGGTACTGGCTTCCTAGCCTGGGAGGTGTTTAGGGAGCTTGGCGTAGCTCAGATTTCCCTACTCCCACTTGCATCTTCCCTTCAGAAGAGGTAGTTTGAGGTAGTTCTAGGTACCAAAATGTAGTGAGGGCACCAAGCACCTCTTTAAAATAGTCATGTTTGAGGCTGTCAGGATTTTTTTCTGGTCTTACAAGTGGGGGAAGAGGAAATGATCACAGACATACATATCGGGAATATCACTGGAGAAAAGAAAAGGCATTTTCTAAAATGTAGGACGCTTCTTCCTCCCAAACAATGAATGCAGATGGACTTTGAAAAAATGTACAAGAAGTAGAATATCAGGCAACATGTATTTTGGAAATGTACTAACAGTCCCATTCTTAATCACAAAACATGTTAAAAAAATAAGCTATATGACACTGAAGGACAAAATTTACATCAGTTTGCATTTAAGAAAGGTAATGTAATATGCCTTATAATTGATGACAAAGCTGCAAAAGGAACCTACACCATTTCCACTACCTGGAAAGAGAATTGAGTATTCAAATCCTCTAGAGGGATTAAGTACTTCAGTTTGTTTTGATCTGACCTAAATTGTTTACTTTTATGCATTAAAATTGGCACTGTGTTGTTGTCTTACTGCCTTCTTCCTTTTCTGGCGCTTTAGATTGCACACCTTATGCTACCCAGGGTAAGCTAATTTTCTGGGCAGTATTTACTGGGGGAGACTATCCACTGTGGACCTTTTTTTTTTTTTTAATATGGATTACATTCTTGGTGACATGTCAGCAGATAAGTATTGCCTGGGATCAAAGGTGTCTGATTAAAACAAAAGTCTAGTAGTAAGTGACAGGGTGCCCTTGACTGTGGGTTAATGGTGCTATCTAATCCTTGTCAGTGAAGGCAGTCGTAAGGATTTGTAAGAGATGCGGTAGCTGGCCAAGAATGAAGGCCACAGCAAAAATCTGTGTGGAAATGCCTGAAAGACAACTTGTGTTTCTGTCACGGGAAAAGAAGCAAGCTTTTTGGAAGCAAATTGGATAAATCTTCCTTAGTGTCCTGAGAGAGTTTATAAGATATTTTATTTACAAAAATACAACAAGCCTGCTTTTTTTGGTTTCCAAGTGTAAAGAAAGTTATTAGTAGGAAGGACATTCTAATATCCATAGGAATCTTCATGGGAGTATGATCTACTGTAAAGGAGACATATTTAGCTGTTTTATTCCATTAGCCATTATAGAATAAACAGGGTTCAGCCTGGGCCGTGTGAATCCTGTGGCATAACATTTCTTGGTTGGACATGTCACCCATGCTGCAAACTATTGCTGTGAGTCACCTAAAGATGTGGGCCAACTCCATCCCCTTAGTAATCTTACGGAAACTAATACAATTGACAGTTGTGTGGGCTTTTCTGTTGTGTCGTTGTCCCTACAATTATTTCACTAGATGATACAGACTTAATTAACTGACTGAATTTTCAGCATAGTTTCTCTTTCACTTCAAATAGCTTTTCTGCTGATGGGTAACATATGTGAACATTGACCATATATTACTAAACTCTGTCTTTCTCCTTTTCTCTCTGCTGTGTGGCATCCCTTTAAATTTCTAAACCAGAAAAGTATATATCGTCATGTCTAGTGTGACCTCTTTGTCCTTCTGTTCCCTTCCTCACACAATCATTTTGGTACATTCTGTCCTCCAACACAGAAATGCGAGGCATAAGCATCTCCTTTAGCCTTGATGGGAGAACAAGTAATACCCATTAACTTTAAAGGGATTTCAACATATGGCTTGAAGTTTCCCCAGAGATGCTGTAGAAACTTAATTGAGGTCATCATTAATTTTGATCCTTTCCTTCAGCCCAAACCTCGAGCTAAAACAACAGCCTTCTTTTTGAAATGCCTGTTTTCTGCAGATGTATGCATTTCCACTGTCTTTTAATTAATTCATTTTCTCCCTGGTGAAAAAAAAAAAAGAAGTATGAATTGGAGGAAATGGGACCATTTAATCAGTGGAAATAAAGAAGTAATGTCATTCTGGAGTTTGTGTGAGGACTGTGTGCCACACTGGCTAGTCAGTGGTTAAGAGCAGTGGATTTAGCAGCACTAGGTGGAAACTTTACTGTTCCCAGTCATCTGCTCTGCCTTTCTACCAGACATCGCTGCCTTCTTGGCAGGAGTGGGAGAATGGGCCAGTTGCCCACGCTTCAACTGGTCCAGTCTACAGTTGAGCGCTTCACGTTGCTGAGGGTTGGGCTGGGATGTGCCCTGGGGACACCAAGGTGTAGCCGCATCTTCTTGTGCCTGTGTCAGGCAGAGTCGTGCAGCTGGAAGCCAGAACAGCGAAGGACTCTGCCAGAGTCCTTTAAGATACATTTGCAATAGCAAATGAAAAGGAGTGTTTTTAATTCGGGTTGGCAAATCTGTGTTAGCTAACTCAAGTAAGAGCAGCAGAGTAGATAATAAAAATAAAATTTCAACCTGTGTGGTAGAAGTGCTAAAATTTATAGAGGTGTTCGGGAGGGGAAAAAAAAAAAGTAAGCTGCCAGCTGAAATTAAAGCCGAGCTGAGCTAGTCTTCATTGCTCTTTTAACAATTGTGACTTTACTGGGGTTAATCAAACTGGGACTGAGAACGTTCTGTTTTGCTTTGTTTTAGTGTACACAAACATTTAAAGAGCTGAATTTGCTTAGTTGAGACGAAGATTTAAATCTGACTTTTTGTATAAAAAGAAAAAAATCTGACTGACTTTGCAGAAGTATCTCTTGGGGTAGAAAACGCACCATAGGAAAAAGGTTTTTAATCTAGCAGATCAAGTGAAGCTCATAGTAGAAAGCTGAAGCAAAACAATTCAAATTAGGAGGGGTATGATTCAAAAGGAGGGACGTAATTAACTACTGGAACAGAATGCTGTGAGAACTGATAGATTTTCTGTTTTAATGTCTTTCATGTCAAATCAAAACTGGATGTTTTCCTGGGAGAGTCGTTTTAGCCCAACAGAAGTTGTGTTTTAGTCAAGTGTGAGTTACAGACAAGTTTTTTCAATAAAAATAAGCTAATGGGGCAAAATTTAAAGGCCTAGTACCTAGAGAAAGTCACAGTGGATGATCTAATGGGTTATTCTGACATCAACATCTCTATGTGTGTGAAACTACTTAGAAAATGGAAGAAAGCAGTGAGAAATTAGAGCATTTTCACTTTTATGAATAAACACCTCTGTTTATGTTATGATAAGCTTCTCTAAAGTATGTGCAGCTGGTCTACTTCTAATCTCATTTACACCCATTAAATGAACCTGATTTACCCTCTGGTGAAACCAGAAGAAACCTTGTTATTCCCTGCTGATTTTAATAAGCATCCTTCACCCTATTGATGTTTATGATGTAATATTACATGTCAGATAGGCAGGGGGCATTTGGTATTAGTAGTTTTACAGGAAGGTAGTTTCAGTGAAAACTTGAGGGTTTGCATGCTGTGAAATAGGCAGAGCAATCAATACTCACATGGGCTGGCTGGAGCTGGTGTTTGGTTTGTGGGTGCTTTCCTCTCCTGGTTCAATATCTCTGAATTTTCGTAAGTCTCTGGCTCGCCCAGGATTACACTTATCAGTGATGCCACCACCCCAGACAGTGTTTCATTTTCAGCATTCCAGGGTTGTTGGAGTTGAGGCTTTTTATTTGATTTTTTGCAAAAGAAGTATTTAATCAAATTTCAGCCACTGCACCACACGGAGTGCTGCTACTGCCTGGCAAGGCACACAGCTGGCTCTGAGATGTGCCCTCTCGTCTCCTGCAGTGACATTATTGTCATGAAGAAAACATCCCTCAGTGGGCACATCCTTCTGGTTTGAGTTCCAGCTTGCCACCGGTTGATACGTCACAGCCGGACCCAGCTCTGCCGTAGATCCCAGCTTGTGACAATGCAGGAGGCTGATGCCTTCACTGGTGAGTTGTGACTGTAAACCTCACTGTACAGCTGGATCTACTGTACAGCCTGCAGACTCAAACATGGAGTGTGTTGGAGTTTTTTTACAAATAGTAACCAGGCTTGGACATTCAGTTCTTTCTCCTTGCTTCATCCTTAATTGAGTTATGCGTGGTAGTAAATCTGATGCTTGTAATGATTTCTAACCTGTTTGTATCACCTTTTCTGGGCTGAAGTCTGTGTAAGATGGAACTATTCAAGAAACAAATCTATCTTGATGTTACACAAATTTCTCCAAGTGAATCTCGTATTCTCTTAGATGCTTTCTTAAATATTCAGTATTCTAGTTTTTACAGTCTGTTGCTTTGTCAGCTTATTCTAAAGTTTATATATTAAGGTCGTGGAAGGCCATGACTGTATCCTATTTATCATACAATTATATCAGGAGAAGCAGTAGTAAATACACCTTGAAGTGATCACAGACGTTGGGGAAACACTTGCAGGTGAGCTCTGCTCAATAAAAGCGGTGGAGCTGAGCACCCTGTGGTTTCGTGCCTGTTTCCGTTCAAGCTACAAGTAGTATCTTCTCTGATTGCACTCTGTCTTTCTGACTCCGTCCAAAACTCTTTTTGGTTTGCTTAGCTCTGTGCTTGAAAGGGAAAATGTTGAAAGAGTAAACACGATGGCACATTTTTTTAAACAAATTAATTAGATTAGGAAGGAGTTGTACTCCTATTGAACAGAGATAATCCATTCCTGAATCAAGTGGAGAGACAGCAGGTAAGTAGTTCAACTTCTTTTGCCTCAGTTTACTTACAAAGTAAAGTATCATAATTCTTTAGAACAACAGCTAGCTTTAATGATGTTTTTGGAAGCAGTTTTTTATGATAAGGTTATTTCTTGTCCACAGTGGATGCATTGCAGATTAAAAAAAAATAAATTAAAAAATACTGAGAGGAAACTGCCTGATCTAAACGTGACTGATAAATGGGGCCATTGGATAATGGTAACTTTTAGTCTTTTTCATTAGTGAATCTTCTAAGAGCCTACACAGCCAATGAAAATTGTGGTTTTGCTATTAGTTGCTCAAGAGGAAGTGTGTGAAAAGGCTTCATCATTTTTTATGTCCATAAAACAAACTTCCAGAGTGATCACTTTTTTTTTACCCCTGCTTGGATAGTGTCAAGCAGCAGCTGAGTTGTGTGTTCACATATATCATGGTCCACATCACCATGTAGCTCAGCAATGAACTACATTTTTTGTTTTAGGTAAAAATAGGGTTATGTTTATTGACCAAAGTTGTTTCTTTGAAAGTGCTTCGAGGGCAGTCTTGAGTTGGTTTAGCAGGATTTCCCTTTGTCTATTTTGTAAGAGCTAATTGAGCCTTTTCACAAATGCCAGTAGTCCCCAACTCTGAAAAATTCAACCCTCCAAAGGAAAAAGAACACCAATATTTTTTTAGAAGTGAATGCAAGAATGTTATTTCATTTGAGCAGCTGCTCTCCAATATCTTGCTGTTTCTGCACCAAGTTTTAAAGCCATAGATTTATTTTTTTTTTCCTCAAAGAACGAACAGTCCTTTGGTGACTGAGTGGCTGTTTTTGTAACACAAAGATACCAAAAGTCTTTTAGAACTTGCTAGTTTTTCTGACTCAGTGCTATTGTTCAGACCTGCTGGAATGCTAACAATCAGTTAAATGACTCAACTGCTTTGTCAGTTGATGTGCTCAGTCCTCACCAATGAGCTTTGCTCAAGATGAGAACCATAACGCTGGAAAAAAACAAACCAAAACCAAACAGTTTCAGGTTATTTCAGGAATTGGCTGCAGTGAATAAAGTGGTTTAAAAAGCCTGTTCTTGCTTCCTCACATGCTGCACTCTCACAGTAGGACTTAATGAATCGATGTGAAAGCACACTGTACTTCTTGTACGAGTGAGTCTGGAGAGGCTGCCAGAATGTTTTTTGGCAGAAAAAGTCTTAGTCTTTCGTATAGGTCAGGAGTCAGTTCTATTGAACATGGTAACACATTGCGAAAAGCTGCTGTCCTTTAAAATTTCTCTTGAATGCTCCTGTTGCCTTAGACGTTTTAATAGTCTGAATAAGTGAGTAATGGCATAATAATTAATTACCTCTTATGTAAGGTATTTCAGCCAGAGATTTCAAAGTCACGGTTATGTCAGTACCCAAGTACGTTAAACCCCAGTGTGGATTCTTTCTTTGAGAAGTAAAGTAGCCTGAAATTGCCAGGGCTTAAACTAAGAAGGATTGAGCTGCAGAGAATCAAGGCCACTTTATTTCTCTATGAACGCGCTGAGAGAAGGATGTAAAGCGCTTTACCTCGTGCTCCTTAACCTCATACCTACACTCCATATTCTAACACTCCTGAATGCTTTGTTGGGGCAAAGAAGCAGAAGAGTAACTCAAAGTAGGGAGCCCGCTTCTTTTTTTTTATGTGCAAGTAGTTCTGTAACAAATTTTTGAATATAAGCAGTTCACGTTCACTTTTTTTTACCTTCTCATAAGCAGGTTCTTTGAGTTAAGAACCATCAATTTCAGTGCTCTTAACAGCAGTGAGCTTGCACGTGATAGGATAACTTAAGCATTTATTATGCTTTTGTAGAATCAGAAGCATTGTGATATTAGTAAAGTAGTATTGAAATGACAGTGAATGAGAATGGGATACCTGGAACATAAAATCAAAATCTGGGAAAATCAACAGGTGTTTTCTCGTTCACTTCAGTGCTGTTTGCTTTTGGTCAACTTAAGTTAAATGGAGTTAAATGGGGTTCTGAGCAACCTGATCTAGTTGAAGATGTCCCTGCTCATAGCAGGGAAGGTAGGACTAGATGACCTTTAAAGGTCCCTTCCAACCCAAACTATTCTAGGATTCTATGAAGATTAGTTAAAATAAATAGTTAAAATAAATAAATAAAGTATGGAAGAAAGAACCTCTAACCTGTAACAGCAAGTGCCAGCATCAAAACAACACATTAAACACCATAATGAGAGGATACATAACCCATCAAAACTATCTTATCTCTTCACCATATCTTATGTCTTCTTCTACTTTTCCCTCTGAGAGCAGAAATGAGTCAGGTACAACAAACTGAAAAGTGTCAAATTGTTCATATACTTACAACCAAGAAGGTGCTATTGCATTTAAAAAGTGTATTGTCTCCAGAACACAGGAATCTCTGAATGCCAAACAGCTTTGCGTAAGGGAAGTGTGTTTTTGAAGAAAACACATGTTGTTTCTATGAAAACAGGGTTATCCAAGCTTCCCCCAGTTACTCCTGCGAGACACAGCTTATCTCAGCTTTCTCCATGGAAACTGTATCCAGCTACTGCCTGTTATCTCTTGGCAGCATTGATGGTACTGTGATGACTTTAAAAGGCTGACACTCTATGTAGTACTATGTTTCTCTCTGTGCTACTCTAGAGAAATAATTTTCATATTTGCAGGGAGGCTTTAAAACTTACACATGGAATGGCTGACTTCCTAGGGATGTTATTTAGCTTGCTTTCTGGCTAAAAGAGCAGAATAATATATTTAATCTTTGAGTTTTCATGAAAGCAAAGCTTAAGTACGCCTTGACTAAGAGATAATAGTCCCATTTAAGGTTGCTGGTCTATAGCATATTTTCAAGAATAGAAGATCCATCTCTTCCGTTATTTTGGGTTTTTTTGTTTGTTTGTTTGTTTGGGTTTTTTCCCCACACACTAAAATGACTTTGTTTCTAATGCTAAACATCTATAGATCCCATTAGCTTCTACGATGGATGTTCTGTTTTGAAGACCATTTTCCTCAACCTTGAAGGTCTCCCCAAGAAATAAAAACCCTACATTTGAAGAGAGTTGCAGCATTCTTTTTCCCAGTTGGAAATGTATTAAAAATGCATCCTCCAATATATATGTAGTACAGAGCTATGAGAACTTATGGCATGTGAATTTGGAAGTGCTTCTAAAAGAAGTGCCACAAAGGGTTTCAGATATGATAGGGTGTAAAGCTTTTCATTGCCTTCTGTGTAGTCTGCTGTATGGAGGAGAAGGAGATGAAAGGTTGGAAAAGAAAATCTTATTCCTTTGCATAGCCCTGAATGAAAACCTGTGTGAACAATTTAAAACTACTTCCAATACTTTTCCAAGGTTTGCCTGACTGAATTATCAGTTAAGAACAGAAATCAGTATTATTTGATGGACTCACATTCCCTTTAGTTAGTGAGTTAAGAACACACAAGTACATATGCATAGTTGTCTTATGCTGGCAACCTCCTTTTGTACTGTAAGCATATGCAGAATTATGCCATAAAAGTTATTGCAAGCACAAACTTCATACTAATGAAGCCCTTCTTCTGTAGTTGCTTGTAATTTATAGTTGCATGAAGCAGAGCAGAAAGCAAAGCCAATGGCTTGGCTAACGGACATTCAGTTCAACATGGACATTATTTGGCCTCTGTCAATCTCTGAATCACGAACAACACGTTTCACCACACAGTACAGAGTTGTTTTCAGACTCTTTGAGAAACC
Source organism: Nycticryphes semicollaris (assembly GCA_013400055.1). Classification (NCBI taxonomy): domain Eukaryota; kingdom Metazoa; phylum Chordata; class Aves; order Charadriiformes; family Rostratulidae; genus Nycticryphes; species Nycticryphes semicollaris. Next base: position 3,034,939 of record VXBJ01003864.1, read on the forward strand.
CAGGATTGCTGGTGGCGTTCATCTGAAAACACAGGGGCAGATTATTGTTTAGGTTGCAGAGGAGGAAAAAAAGACACAAGCTGATGTTAGTTTTTGATTTCTTTCTGCTTAAATTCTTCCTTTTACAAATGTAAGGATGCAGTTAAGTAACAAGCTACATGCTTGAGAAGTTCTACTCAGTTACTGACGAAATACGGTAGAGACAACAGTGACAGCTTTCCCACAATATTCTGATAATCTCAGCAAGGCTTTGGCAAATAATCTTTGATATAATATATTGAGTAAAAGGTTTGGTACTTAAAAAACAATTAGATGTCTAAGTTCTCTGCTATGGCAGAGTGCTTGTGCCATGTTTTCTTACTCGTCTAGAAAAGCATCAAGGACCTTTTGTTCTTTATGCTCCAAGTTCTTTAAGTTTTATCTTACAGCTCCAAGGTCTTCACACCTGAAGGCCATATACAACAGGTAGCAATATCAAGGAATTAAATAAAGCCTAAACTCCTATTCGTAAATTCAGGATAGAGGGCCTTCTTAGAAGCTGTTTCTTTTTCAGTCTGCCTCCAGTGAGGTCAGTAAGTAAAACCCTCATTGACTTCACAGTGAAAAATCAAACCTTTATCTTCACCTTGGCTTTTCCAAAGCTGCATTGTCAAAACAGTGTAACATAAAGTAAATAAGAAGATGTCTGGGAAATGATGTGAGAAACGTGCGCGTTTCTTTTTGCGTTCGCTTTAATCAGAGCATGTTAGAACCTCGAAGGCCGCACTGATGAACCTGTTAAAAACCACGGATATTAAGGGGTTCTAAGTTTCCAGTAAATCAGATTTTTTTTTTTTTTTTTTTTTTTTTTTTTGTTAACTGAATTTGTAGCCTTCCTGCTGCATTGGGTAACAAAAGTATCTGTTAGTGTTAGCGATAATAATTTTTGTTTTACCAAGACTAAAGATAGAGGCCTGGTTCGGCTAAACCAGGAACTGAACCGAGTTGTCATCATTACTTGCCACATTTCAATCAAAAGCTTTTTGTGGTTTGTGAAAAAAGAAAAAGTCTTTTTTTTTTTTTTTTCCTTATGAACTGAGTCATTGTTATTGCTGTTCTGTAATTCTTCATTTCTATGGCTTGCAGAAATGCTGAAATAACACATGTAAGGCAAGTCTTGTGATTTTTGGTTAAGCTCTGGTAAAAAGCTGTAAAAGCCTGATGTAGAGAAAGGGCTCTATTATTTTGAGTCCAATTTCAAGAGCTCTGGTGAAATACGTAGACATCTGGTTGTGCAGGGCATGTACACTTCAGTCCAGCCTGGTCATTGCAGGATATAGCCCTTTAGAAAGATCAGTTATATACTAATAGGCATGTGTCTGATCATGGAGTTCGCAGGCTAAGCCTAAAATAAGCCAACAAATTGGGGGGAGCTGTTGTTTCACTGAGTAGGGTTTGTTCAGGCACCTCTTCATGGAAGAACGTGAGGGAAAGTTAGTCACTGGGTCTCCTTTTGCAGGAGGGAAAACAAAGCCCCCAATGAATGAGATCATCTGAGCGGGGGCGTGTGAGGAGTTCTGCAGGCAAAGAGAACAAAGCAATTTGTAAAACTCTCTGACACAGGGCAGTTATAGCTCACCCAGCAGGGCCTTTTGAAAACTTGAGGAGCAAACTGAACGTTCAGGGGAACCGGTAAATATGTAGGCAAAGAAAACTAATTTGAGAGTTGGAAGAGGTGATCTCTGATGCTTTCTCTGATCCAAGTAAGAACGGTTCTGGTGTAAATAGCACGACGTGTGTTTGTGATTGCCAAGAAAAGAAAAACTGTAGGTGATGAGAACTTGTAGTAATGTCTGTTTAAAGCAGTGCTGTTCCTCTTATGCTTCTCTTCAGATCAAGTGGGATCAGTAGCTATTTCTACTGAATAGTCAACCTTAGTTGCTATCCTTTTGTACAGAATGGAGGATCTAAGATAACTGGCTCATTGGAGTGGCACAAAACTTCATTTTCTCAGAAACTATTTTGAACAATAAAACACTAAATATGCATTCATCCTTCGGTTTTGTATTGTTACCTCAGGCTGTAAGATTTGTGGAATCTCTGGTGCGTGCACATCAGATGAGATATTCCAGAGCCACTGGTGGTCTGTGCCATTTTAAACCGGTACATTGGCATGTCTCCTGCACTGCTTAGAGAAGGTACCGGCTCAGATCCCAAAGGTGGCTGGAAGTATCAAGATAACACTTTGCCTCTGCTAATCAGCAGGCATGTCTTACCATTCTGGCATGAACTCAAGTGCTGTTTGCGTGAGTGTCTCGTCCCTGTGATCTGTTGTGTGGTTTTGATATGTCCTCCATGTTTCTTCAGGCCTGAAAACCAGCTTGCTTAGTCAGAAATAAACTTGTATTAAAAAAAAACCCCCAAAACAGTAGAGTATGGGGGAGTTACAGTATAGCTATTGCTTTTTGGTAGTTGAAGAAGAAATAGGTAAGTTTAGAAATGGTCAAACTTTTCTAACACATTAAGTTCTGATCACTGTCAAACAATTTTTGTTGGAAAGCTAGTGTTTGGAGCTGACAATTGTGCTCAAGCTGGCCAACTGTGGCAGCTGAAATGAAGGCTGAGATATTTTAGTTGTGTCTTGCATTAAAACTCTGCCAAAAAGAAAAATACCAGGAAGAAAATAGCTGGGCTGTATGACATCTGGCACGTCTTGCAAACTTAAGTTTGGGTTTTGTTTTGGTTTTTTTTTTTTCTTTTTGACAAGACCTGCACTTAATTTTCTTCTGCTTAGACTTAACCTGTCCATCTCTGGCAAAGCCGTTGGACGTGTCCTTGCCTCTGATGTACTGGAGGAGCAGACAATGCAAGGAGAGGTTCAGCATATTCCATAAATGCATATCACATTAAAATGCAATGAACTCTTGCAAAGTAGCTGAAGCTACATACTTGCCCATGCTGGATCAGAAAGCATACTCAATTTTCTGGTGTCTCTTACTCATTCAAAAGAGCAGCATCAATTTCCACCGACAAGAAACTAGATACCTTTTGCTACTTTAGTATTATTCTTTTGTTCATGTGAATTGACTGCTTTGGAGTAAATTAGTAGCTATTATTTTATAAAATCTCTTGGGCATGTTATGTAATAGTGCCAAGACAAATAAAGTGAAATGGTAGTGATTTGTATGAACGGATTTGGACAAAAGAAGCAGTAACATGAACTATTATTCGTTTTAAAAGAATATTTGAAAAACTTCAACTAATTGTCCCTTCATCATATCCCATTATTTTTCAGTTCTGTAGAGCTTGTATTCTGTGGCTCTAATCAAGACAATGTTCATAGATGCTGAAAAATGCTGAGGGCACTTTAATTTCAGATCAAATAGGAGAAAGAATAAATAATTCTTAAAAGGCTTGTTAAATTTCAAGCTCAGTTCTGTAACGTCACAGTTTTTGGATGTTTGGATGAACAACTGGAATTTTGGCTGCCTAGTTGGACTAAACTATAGTACTGAACCTTTAAAAAGTTCATTTACACAGAAGCAGTATTTGCCCCATACTGTAAACCATGTTTCACACCTATAAAAATGTGGAAAACTATTGCTTTGCTTTCTTGCCTTAAAAAGATAGCTTTAATGCCAGAAAACTATTATAAAATTGAGAAAATCTAATGTTTCAGGTGGGAGTTATATGAGGAAGAAGTAGTAATTTTCAGAGACATATTGCATAAAGAATAAATACATGCTTAAGCAAACAAATACAGCTTACTTTACTGTTTATATAGAGCATTCATGTAGTAATGGAAACAAAGTGGTAATATTAAAGATGTAAGCTTGCCATTTTACTCATGCAGCATAATGCTTCCATATCATCAGCTCTTCATAACTATGAATAAGTTACGTTTACTCTACAGATAGAACACCTAAGCACCATGCATTGGGGAATCTGTCCTTATTTACAAAAATCTTTTCATAACGTTACAGAAATGAGGCATATAATTTCTTTACTGTCCAATCTGATTTCAGCAAGGTCTATAGCCAATTCTTGGCATTTTAGTCACATTAGAATTTCTGGAGGAATCCTCATCTTATTTTGTTCAATGGCAAGTGGTACCATGACTAGACAAATAACGTTGTTAATCCAGCAGTGCCTATTATAGTATCCTAGTTGTTTGAAATTTTCTACCAGGCACATATTTTTCATTTAAGCGGAGGTGGTGGAAAGATCATATTCTGCCATTATTTTCTGAATCTCCTCTATGACTTTCCCATCTTCTGGGATTTGGTTTGGGTTTTTTTTGTGTGTTTTACCCTGTACAGTATTTATTTTCCTACCTCTTATTCCCTTCAGGGTGTCTCAAAATGTTTTGGAGATCAGGGCCCTGTTGCCTTCGTGTTATCACTATCACTTTTGCTGGAGGTGTGGTGCAGCTTCAGAGAAGATGACTCCAGTGAATGGAAGAAGGTCCTTACATCACTGCAGCACAAATAATAATCTGAGCTCAAAAAGGAGATTAGAATCTGTCTGAGACTGAAATTGCAGTTGTGCCTCACTCTTATTTACAAGCAATACTTCCATTTCTTGCACTTTATGAAATAAGATTTTAGTAATCCACGTGTTTTCTATATGGAGCATTACTATATAATCCACAATTTTGACATGCCCTGTATTTTACATGTCAGAAGCAGCAGCTCTGCTGCTTTCCTATAAATCAGTGAAACTGCAAATAGGGTGGAAGAAAAATGGTTGCCTTTTCTAATTACAGAACACTGGGAAGATCAGAGCAGAGCAGCTCTTTAAATGGAAGGACACAACATTTAAACTCTTATTGTAACAAGGCAGCATGGCACACATTTACCCTTTCCTCATGATAACTATTGTAAGAGGGATGAGAATTTACAGAGGCATTATCCATTCTTGTTAAAATGTGCAATCTTCTGTACACTTTCTGTGAGTGCAGTATTCCTGTGGACTTACCACATGATTACATCAGCCATTTTACAGCATTTGAATGCCAAGATCAGCAAAAAGGTAACTTATTTTAAGATGACGAGAAGGTGATTATCAAAGAACAAGTTTAAGGACAAACATTTCCTTGTAGTCTCAACTAAAAAAATCTGGTTTCCCAAAGAGCAGTGTAACAATGAGCTCTACTATTGTAGAAGATTTGCTGTTACAGAGCTGTAATTCTGTACTTTATAACGTCCAGATTTTGATAAAACAAAGAAAAGCAGTTTGAAATTGAACTATTCCTCCAGATCAGGTTATCCCATGCTCAGGAACTGCTTGTGAATAGGAGTGGCAACCTGAAAGTGTGAGACTGTTCTTGGCAAAACCTCCAGGGTAATTCCCAGGTCAGAGTTTCTCACGCTTCCTGGCACGGTTCTTGCTGGCGCAGCAGAGTTTGGTTTTGCACCACAGAAAATCAAGTGATTGCTTGAATTCCATGGGGGCGCCTCACAAAGATTCACTTTTTTGTTTTTTTTTTTTTGTAGTCTCAGCATAGCACTGACTAAGAGTGCTTTGTCTTCCAACCATAAACCTCTGGCTGCTCTGTATTTGTAAAAAAACAAAAAAAAAAAACAACCCAAAAATACCCCACAAAACCAACTAGACCAGGGCAACCTGGTCTAGTTGTGTGTGTCCCTGCTGACTGCAGGGAGGTCAGACTAGGTGACCTTTGGAGGTCCCTTCTGGCCTGGACCATTCTATGAACTGTATCACACCTGAGCAAGGGTTCAAGTGAGAATGATGGTGTTTGAGAGAGGGGGGTGTGTGTGTGTGGATGCTTAAGAGAACCTACAACAAGCATGTTAAAAGATATTCCCGGAGGCCTACTTTTGAAGCCCATGTCAAAGATGAATAAAAAAATCAGAAATAAACAGTGACTGAGGGAATAGGTAAGGTGAATGTGTAGTGCCAGTTTGCTGCCTTAGAGGTTATGGGTAATCTAAGGATCTTATTTCTGATAAAGGTCTAGTTTATTAGCTCATAACTGCAACAGAACAAACAGCTTAGTCTCTCTCCCTTTGTGGTTACATTTCTTCTTCCCATCTGTTCAACTGGCTATTGCTTTTTCCATAATGGATCCTCTGCAGTATTATAGTTCATAGTTATGTGAAGCAAATGAAAGACATTATGAAAATGGCAAAGCAATGAACATCTCTCTTGGCTAAAACAGAGTTTTAGCATTTCCTCCATGACAGGAAGAAAACTTGCTTTATTTTCATCTTCTTTGATGCATTAAAGTTAAGGTATCGTAGTAGGAATTGAAATTTCTCCTCTTTCTTTTAAAATGCTTGAAAATGAAGAATGGGAAGATTTTTGCATCAGCGCAGTATGTGCTACACCCTGAGTTATGAATGATTTGGGTATGGCAAAAACTTTTAAAACTTACAAAATGTTCTCATGGCATTGTTTAGATATTTATTTCTGAAAGTACCACCCACAAAGTACTTTGTATTGTCAGACAGCGTGAAAATATTGGGGGTTTGTAAGTAGTTCCACAGAAATAATATTGGGTTTTTTTCTGCGTGAAACAAATTTTCACCATGGTACTTCTGTAATTTTGTAATTGTGTAAAAAGTGTATCTTATTAAGGTACATTTCAATGAAGAGTGAAGTGTATGTAAAGAATCATGGTTTTATGTGTGGGTTTTTTTTTTTTTTTTTTTTTTACTGTGGCACAATTAAACTGGTGGTTGTGACGTGTCTGGGATTGTGGACAACTGAAAATACCTAGTATTTGATCTGTGCTACAGATCCAAAGTTAATCTCTTGGTAAGTTACTTCCTTTTACATAGTCTAAATTAAATTTTTCAGGTTGAATTATTTCATATTTGCTGAAGGCTAGAATGAGGCAGTTGACTCGTGAGGGTTTCTTAAGCTTGTTAGTTTGTGTGAGACTTTGGGAGGTCCTAATGTGGTCATCCAAGATGTATGGCGGTGATTTGTTGTGTCAATGATGCCAGACCCTGTGTGGGTTCCCAGGTCTCCAAGGCAAAAAAAGGTGTAGAAGACAGGGCAGATAACGGCGCAAAGAAACCTTCTGTGAGATAAGGAAGCAGAATAGTAAATCTTGAGATTTATAGCTGGGGCAATATTGCCTGCACGATAGTACCTGACCTTTCCATAGTGCTCCCTTCTTAGATAAGTACGTTCAGGGGCTTCGCTAAGTTCACGGTCACGCATACTCCCTCCTGTGAGGTAAATTATGCTGGAGTCTACAAAAATGTACCTTCTTGCATGTACTGCCTTGCAATTTCCCAGCACAAATACTGAGCAGTGGTTGTGATGTATTATAACTACTTAGCAGTTTTTCACCATATGCTGTAACCAGATGTCCAGGCAAAGGTGAAAAGAAATATTTTATACAAGTAAATGTTTAATATCACATGATGACATATCCATTCATTAGAAACCTCATATTTTTTTTTTTCCCTAGGAAGGTTATATGGCCAAACAAATACATGTACCTCCACTGTACACAGTGAAGTGGAATGAGTATCAAGTTGTAATTCTCTCGAATGCTGAAAATATTAACTGAAATGGCAGAACATCAGCAGTCTGTTGAGGCACAGCAGTACACTCCAGCTAATGAGTTACACACTTTAATTTGCTGCATGGTAATCTATTATTAATTGGTAATTTATAATAAATGCATACTATCAAATTTATATCATCTAGCCATAGAAATGTAATTATGTTTTCAAAGTATGCCTCGTTATGAGTTTAAGTTTTGTGGTTGTCTCTGTGTACTTGTCTCTGTTGGATAAACCTCTTTGAAGTACAGTACCTGGTTTGTGCTGAACTCCCCTGATGGTAAATTAGCTATTATTTATTTATGCTTTAATCATCAAGCACAGAGAATGTGCACTAGGTAAAAGCATTCATACAGGTTCAAATAAGGCTCTATACAGTGAATTCCCAGAAATTACGTTAACTGAGAACATTTTCTCTCTTGCTTCCACTCCTATTGTAATGATTAAGAGTTTTCTTGAGAGGAATATGTCTTAAGGAAAGAACTGAATGTGGAAAGAGCTGAAAGATGGACCTACCGTGTCTTGCTACTTAAGAGTACTCGATGTTTAGCAGACAAGATGGGATTTTCTTTTTTTGGAGGGTTTTGAGAAATGAAAGCTCTGCAGATTTTCTTAGGCATGGCGGCAAAGCCGAGAAACTTAAGTTTAACTTTAGAAGTTTAAATTTCACATGGCAGAAGAGAGAAGAAATTAAAGACCAAAGCGATGTGGTCTGAATGGAAAGGAAGATAATCTTAGCAAGTTAGGTTAAAATTAATGCAACAGGGCAATATTGACAAGCTGAAAAATTCAAATATATAAGGCCTCTCTCCAGATGCCCACTGCAAGGTGTATGTTTAAAATGATAAATCTCTGAAAGCTGTAATTATTTGCCTTCTCATAGTTGGACAACCAGATTTCAAGCTTTCAAATGCATTTTGTTGATTGGAGATACTTTCAGTGCCTTTTTGCTGAATAACTCCTGGTCAGCCTCGAATCTTTGTAATTTTCCCCTTAAGCTTCTGGGTGATAGTGCTCAGCACGCTCTTTGCTTTAATCAGTAGTTCCTCAATGATCAAAAGTGTCTCTATCTCAAGAGAGGGTCATCGAGATTTATCCCTTTCTGGTAGCCCTGTTTCAACACTTGGAATTTCCAGCCAAGGTAGAACAAAAGAGACAACAGATAATTTTGACTAGCTTTACAGCCAGGGATACAGCAAGGAACTTGTAAGGTTTGAAGTAGAATAACATAAAATGGAATAGTTCCTGTTGGAAGGGACCTACAGCAATCATCGAGGCCAACTGCCCAGCCATTTCAGGTCTGACCAAAAGTCAAAGCATATTATTAAGGTAATTGTCCAAATGCCTCTTAAACACTGGCAGGCTTGGGACATCGACCACCCCTCTACAAAGCCAGTTCCAATAAATACATATATCTGGTTCCAAAACAGTATATGGACTAATTTTGAGAATTATTCCGTCTTCAAATTTGCTTGTGAAAGGTAATAAGGCAGTAGCATTTTTACTGCTTAATTCGTGTCTCCTGGTTATGAAACTAAGAGGCCACACATGCAGGGAAGGCTTAGACAAGCAGAAGGTTTTCTATGAACTTTCTTTTCATAGTGGGTCATAAAGTCTGCTAACAAGAAAACTTAATACACAAGGAAGCGCATTCAAGTAACATCTTTCAGTAAGTCTGGAGCAATGGAAAAGTACTCAGGAATTTTCACTTTTAGCATTGCAGATGGAATTGGGGAAGATGGTAACATTGGAATTTTCATTTGCAAACAAGCAAGTACTGTCTTTTCTAGAAAGTTCATGTCTGTTTTTGTGCGCTTGCCTGCATTCACACAGGCACTATTACTCACCTCTCTGTAGTTACATTTACTGCAGATTAGGCTTTAGTCAGGCCTATAATTGTCTATTTGAAATAACTGTGTGTCTCAATTTGATATCCCCATCTTTAAATGAAATTAACTTTTTATGTATTCACCTTATATAAGGAAAGTATACAGAACTGTTGTCTTAATTTAATGCTCTCCCTTTTTCATTTCTGTAAACCTAAAAAAGAAGCAAGAATGGCAAAACTATTCCTGCAAATTTCAGATTTAGTGCATGCGGCCAAGAAATGTCCCAGGTGAAGATTGTTTTTTAACTTCTAAAATCACCCATGACAAAACTTGCTGCTTCTATTTAGATTGACAGTTTTGAGCACACAGATATGCCCTTGGCAGTGCTGAGATATATCTGACCTTTAAATTTTCGATGGAAAAATTAAATCAGATTTTGGAAAATGGTTCCCAATGAAGTTATATTCCTTTTTCTTGCCAGTTTTTCTTGAACTTACCAGCTGTGCTTTGAACATGTCTTTAAGGAATCATGGAAACCAAGACAAGAGGGAAGGAGGATGGTCTTTAGGAAGCTGCAGACAGCAGACAGATGCAATATGAGTACCTTGGGGGACATTAGAGAGACTTTGCCAATGAAGTTTGGCAGTTACATCAAGGTCAAGGAGAGATTGATAGCAATATCCCAACCTAAGATATTCTGCTCTGATGCATTAACACCACATTTTTTTTTCCCCACTGCTGCCATTTTTGCATGTTTGTGTACTCAGACTGAAGTACCGTGGGAGCTTGTGGTGCCTTTGGAGCAGAGAGATTTGGCATTTCCAACCAAACCCCCAATATACAGGGAACTGCCTGAAGAAGAAGAATGAAAAAGGGGAGGAAGAGCAAGAGCATGTGAGGATGCCATATCTGTCATCAAAACAAGAAAACCAAGAATATTTAAAGGAGAGTAACCTTAGAGAAAAGACTGTCTAGGAATCGGTGTGTAGCTGTCTAACATCCTTTGTGGGTTTGGTTGGGCTTTTTTTTTTTGTTTGCTTGTGGTTTTTTTTTTTTATGTGACATTTTCCATTTGTATGGAAATTATATCATAAATCCATAAAAAGATTTAGAGAAGTGGCTCACTGCCTTGTACACAGACACAGAATTTACAGGAAAGCATACAGGAGCACATTTTTTAATGGAGCTCATTGCTGATTGACAGGAGCATGTAAGAGGGGGAGGATCATGCTGTATTTACTTCATGCTCCTCCTCTGCACGTGTACTGGTGGCTACTGAGACAGAAGACTGGGTTGGATGGATCTTTCATATGAGACAATGTGTTTATGTTATAGAGCAATATATTCCCTACATTTTCAGAAAACGTGGCATTGTTTTCCCAAATCGTAAACTGTGATTTTTAAAGCTTGTGAACAGTCATTTGTAAAAGGTAGTGCTATAAAAATACAAAGATACTATCTGAAATTATGTGATCCTTATTCAAGTCCAGAATGTTCCCTTCTGCTCTGTATGGAGGGGGATTAATCTGTGATGTGCCCATCTGTGGTAAAAAAAGAAAAATTATTTGAGAGAGATTCGAGGTATCGTGGCAGCAATGCCTTTTTCCCTTGGAGTGAGTTTTGCTGGGATCCACTGATGCAGTGAAGAGGAAGACAAAAGGAAAGCAAACCATGGATGACACTTGCATGAGCTTCAGCAGAAAGCTGGATGTTTTCCACAGCTTCTGTGTTTGATGAGGATTTCTTTTAAAAGGTGGTTTTAAAACTGGATGTTCAATGCTTCGTTAGGCCTGGTAAGCAAAGTCTAAGACCACAAATACTGCAAAACTGCACATCTGCTGTACAGGCTGAAGTCTCTAGAGATACCAAGGTGTATTTTCTGTAGTCCTTTGTCCATTGAAGACTTGGGAGGACAACCTGTCGATATGAAGTAAAAAATTCTTCCTGCTTTCTCTGTGGCAAAGGCGACATAAAATACTGTGACTCTGAGCTTCTAATCTGCTTTTTGGTCAAGCCAAGTCCCACGGACTCAGTTTTGTCTGAGTAAAGGCTGGATAGTGGGCCAAGTTGTCTTTGGTTATTACATAGCCTCATCCTCTCATTTGAAAACCTGCAACTTTGAACCTGAAATGGGCATTCAGAATAAAGGGCTTAGAACAACAGAATAAATTGCATGAGAAAAAGAGCTTGGCTGAAAAAAAAAACCCCATGCTTTTGCCACTGAAAGGAGAGGTGTGCTATCAGCATGCTCGTTACTATCAGCATGCTCTTTATTAAGACTCGTGCGTTTTCTGCTGAGGGAAGATAAGACGTGGGGGAAGAGAGAGTAGAAGTTTAAATTAGAATTGATATCAGATGCAACGATTAAGTATTGACAATTTTTCAGGCTTTGGAATGGTTCCCATTTGCAGCTGCAAGGCACTACGGCAGCTTTAGTATTTATGAGCACTTGGTGAGTACTCTGACAGGTTTATTATTTGTTGGCTTTCTCCAGCATTGCACAGTAAAAATTGTTTTCAAAGAGTATTCAAAAGCGTAGCTGGCTGCCACTGTATCAAACCCAATCAATCCACCAATGTATTTCACGTTCTTGATTGATAACTGGCTCAGCGGTTTGGCATTTCGGGGAAGGAGTGGAAGGGGAGCAGGTCTTGATGGTCATTAATCCTTTTTCCCTGAGCCTCCCTCGGGCAACTGCTTGTGCCATTATCCACATTTCTTACTGCTGATTTCCACAATCCCATGGCTGCTCAAACCACCACAAATTCACCACTGTCCCTTCCACTTATGGTAGACCTTTCATCACACTGGCTTCAGCAGCCCTCCTGGGCTGATAGCGGTCAGGGGAACATCTCTCTCTCTCTCTCCTTTATTTTATTTTATTTTTTTTTGTAAAGTTGAGCCATTAATTTGATTGCCTACCTCAGTCTCCTTTCCTCCCTCTAAAAATTTATGTCCCATAGTGAACAGGAACATGAGGGTATGAATGTGCTTCCTTTAAAATCTCTTGGTGTGGACTGGGGTGAGATATGTCTTACAGTAAATAAGGCAGAGATTCCATCTGCTGGCTCTTCCACTGCTGCTTGAACTGGTTATTCGTGATGTTTTGCCCCTTGTGGTCTGTGTTCCCATGAAGCCGAATAAACTATATTAGCTACTGCGGAGATAAGGCTATTTATTTATTTACTTGTTTGTTCATTTATTTATTTAAATGCTGGCAAATTGTGAGCACGCTCACAGCGTGCTGACTGAAATGTCAGAACTAATTAAGCCAAACTGTTTCCAATGAAGAAAAAATAAAAAGTCACCTGTCATTACAAGGAACAGATATCTATAATTAATTGGGAGCTGGAATTTTTAGGGAGAAAGCAAAGAGAGAGAGAGAGAGAGAAAGAAAAAAAAACCTTGCATTTTTCACATTTTTCCTGTCATGGCTTCAATGCACCGAGGGTACTGAATGCTCCAGATGGGTTTAAAAAATGTAGGTTTGAGCTCCCCACTGAGGATTCAGGATAAAGTCTATCTCTTATTTGCCAGCAATCTGGTGTTAGGTGTAGCTGGGCTGCTGGGAGCACTGCCTTGTGTGTATTTACTATTATATTAAAGCACAAATGTCTCCTCCGCCTGTCGTCTAAAGAGTAATGTGTCCTGGACAAATGTGTTCCATGCAATCTTTATTTAACTGCCCTTTGCTTTGGAGGCAGAATCCATGTTAGGAAGGAGTGGAATGTCCAAAGGAAGGGAATTAATTGTGTGAGGAAAAGGGAATTCAAGCGATGAAGGCAGCATAAAGAATTTAAAGGAAAAGAAACAGAGGCAAAGAGACAAAGAACCTCACTGGGAAATTATGAAAGAGAGTGAAATATTAGGAAAGAGTTGATCACGCATAGGAATCCTCCAGTGTCTCTATAAATTGCAAATCAAAACCTGCCCCTGAAAAACCTGCCCTCTGAAACCTGTGTCAAAGGCTCCATTGAGCCCTCTGGAATGATTGTCCCTTAATCAAATCTGTGTTAACAGTTTACAGGTCTGGGGCCAAGTGCCTCAAGAGATCATTATTTCAGCTGACAAAAATATTGTGTTTTATGAGGAGAAATTAATAGAGAGCAAATAGAGGAACTGCTAATACATATGGACAAGGAAAGGTTTCAGCGGAGGCTGGGAATTGTGTCAGCTTGGGCAAGAAATTAAAAAATGATGATCTGCGTATCATAGAATCATAAAATGGTTAGAGTTGGAAGGGACCTTAAAGATCATCAAGTTCCAAACCCCCTGCCCTGGGCAGGGAAACCTCCCACCAGACCAGGTTGCTCAAAGCCCCATCCAACCTGGCCTTGAACACTTCCAGGGATGGGGCAGCCACAGCTTCTCTGGGCAGCCTGTTCCAGTGCCTCACCACCCTCACTGGAAAGAATCTCTTCCTAATATATAATCTAAATCTCCCCTCTTCCAATTTAAAGCTGTTACTCCTTTGTCCTGTCACTACACTTTCTGACAAAGAGTCCCTTCTCCAGCTCTCCTGTAGCTCCCTTCAGATACTGGAAGGCTGCTCTAAGGTCTCCCCAGAGCCTTCTCTTCTCCAGGCTGAACAACCCCAGCTCTCTCAGCCTGTCTTCATAGGAGAGGTGCTGCAGCCCTCTGATCATCTTCGTGGCCCTCCACTGGACCCATTCCAACAGGTCCATGGCCTTTCTATGTTGAGGACTCCAGAGATGGACACAGTATTCCAGGAGGGGTGTCACAAGTGCAGAGTAGAGGGGTAGAATCACCTCCCATGACCTGCTGGCAGCACTTTTTTTGATGCAGCCCAGGATGGGGTTGGCTTTCAGGGCTGCCAGTGTGCACTGCTGGCTCATGTTGAGCTTTTCATCCACCGTCACTCCCAAGTCCTTCTCCTCAGGGCTCCTCCAGCCATTCTCCACCCAACCTGTATTTGTGCTTGGGATTGCCATGTCCCAGGTGCAGGACCCTGCACTTGGCTTGGTTGAACTTCATGCGATTTGCACTTGCCCACTTCTTGAACCTGTCCAGGTCCCTCTGGATGGCATCCTTTCCCTCCAATCTGTTGACTGTGCCACCAAGCTTGGTGTTCCAATCCCTGATATTCTGTGGTTCTGTGAAATAACCTTGATTCTGTGGTAAGAGAGGGCTTGGTGCAATCTGTTAACAAAACACCTGATTCCCTGTGAAATGGGCAGGATGTACGTGAACTTACTCTGGAAATGGAATGTCAACCCAAGCCCAGGTTTGTGTTGAGGCAGCGCTGGTTTGAGAAGGGTCTGCGCTTTCTTGAGCAGCTGTATCGCTGCAGAGATTTGGGACAGCTTGAAAGAAGCATGATAAGTTTAGCAAAAAAAAAAAAACCAACCCAAAAAAACCCCAACCCAATTTCTTTGTAAGCAGTGGGAAGTCTGAAGCTTGGCTTCCTATGGGTTTCTGTTCCAAGGTGAGTCTGTTCCGTGTATCCTTTTTTATCTGAAAGGGATGGACTAATTTTGTAGCCTGTCTGCCAGTACAGCACTCTGAGGGTCTTCCGAGTTTCTTTCCCTCTCCTATGCTATTGCATTTGACCAAATTTACAAGGATTTTAATGTATTTGAGACCCTCATCTTCACTTAATTTGAATTGGCAGAAAGGTGCTGAAATTGGTGGGGCGTAAAGGGTGAGGAAGCAAAACTGGACTAAATTAATGTTTAAATAATAATATGCAAAGAGGATCTTCTGGGAAAGATTTCTGTTGTATTGACTGATTTCCCTCTGGCCTTTATCTGGTATCTCCCTCAGCCACTAGAGCAGGATGAGACCTTATTTCTTGTTTTCCCTGAGGAAAAAGTAACACAAAAAAGGAACTTCATTTTTGCATATCACCCTCGTGAACAGCTTTTAAGAATTCTGGCCAAGCTTCTCTAATACTTAGATTCCCTTGTTAGAGATCCCTCATCCTCCAGAATATCCCTCCTATCTGAATTCTGCCTTGCTGTAAAATAGGCCGTGGGGGGATGATATTGAAGACCTTGGCTGTTGCCTGGACTGCTTTAGGGGAAAAAAAAAAAAGAAGAAAACAAGAACCAAACCTAAATAAAATACCCACACTATATCACTTCGAATACATTGCAATAAAAATGCTACATTTAAATTCACGTGTCCTGCAATAATGAGTTCTGTCTTTTCAACACGTGGGCGTGTTATTTCCCAAATCTCATAGTTTGAGAATGGGGCTGTTGCTTGGGCTGCACAGTAGCCAAGATAAGGAGGGAATTAAACATTTGCCTTCCCTGTCAGTGCCCAGTGGAAGGTCCTATATTTACCGTGCATCTATGGCTAAAGCTTGAGCCTGTAGTGGCAGGTTCCGAGAATCAGCGTGTGTCAGAATATTTGTAAGTGCTAATAATACCGACAGGTTCATCAAACGTGTCTTCTTAGAGCTAGGACAATTTATTACATCTTTTTAACCCAAAGGAGTTGATGTAATTGATGGATTTGGGTTACATTACAGATACAAAAGAACCTTGAGAGAGTTGGTGTTCATTGCCAGGGCTGAATTTGATAGAGCTGAAGTGCCATTCACTGGGGGCTTCAACAAAACTGATAGCTCTAGGTTCTGTGTGACCAATTTAAACTGTTTGACTAAAATTACATTTTCTGTCTTAAATATATTTCTGTTCTTAATGCTGATTTGGTTTGAGGAAGAGGGGGTGGAGAATGTAGAGAATGTATGTAACTTAAATAAAACCTCCTAAACCAGCAGAGATTCTTCCTTTAGGGCTTTTATCCCCTTTCCTTTTTTATGAATATAAAGTGATGGTGTTTCTAACTCACAAGTAGGACGATCAGAAAGCAAACTCAACATTTCCACAGCAGAGTGCTTTTTATTCGCTGTGATGACTGGAGTCTATGCTGCCGTGCATTTGGGTAAGCTTTTAGGGGAGTGATGTGTTAAAATAAAGCCTGTAAATAATCGTGCATGTGCAGCAGTTTTTATTTTAGGGCTAAATAATGCTTTCCAAAGCAGGGAAACTGAGGGATTAAGTGACTTGACTAAGGTCACACAGTGAATTGGGGGCAAAGCTGTGGCAAGGCTGCAGACTGCTGGGTCTCTGGTGTCTGGAGTTGGAAACATTTATTAAACCAGTTTCCTTCTTTGGAGATTTGAGTGGTTCTTCAGCCCTAACTATGCTTTATGGGTAGAAGTGAAATCCAGGCAGAAGATGAAGAGAAAAAAAAAAAAAAGGAAATTTGAAAGCACAATGTAAGATCATGGAAAGATAAAGCCACATTTTCTGTTTTACTGCAGAGTAAATAAATTGTGGTGATGTTTCTGGCATAAAGGCACATTTCAAAACAATGTCAGAGGTTTGGGGTTTTTGTTTTATTTATTTATTTTTTATTATTATTTTAAGTAAAGACCTAATTTTAAGTTCAGTAAGAGAATGGAGATGGAGAGTGGGACAAGAGTGAGATTTAGGAGCTAATGAGGAAGTGGGAAAGTGATTTTGAGTGTTCTCTGGTTCTGAGAGCAAGTTTAAGCAGCCAAAGGATTCCAGGAGAAAAGGGGTTGCAAAGCAAATGAAAACTGAGGCAGGCATACTCCTGTATGGAAGAGAGTTCCCTGCTCAGTGATGTTAAAGGTGGGGAGGAGAAAGATGCTGTTAATTGATGCTCTCATTTTGTTGAATCATCTTCAAGCAAGCATTTCCACATCTTCTTTTTGCTGCTCTGCACTCAGGGTAAAAAAAAAAAAAGCCATAAACAGGACTCCTAGAGCATGGTACAGAAGATATCCATGCTGGAGGGTATTTGCCTTAGCTGGGACCTCGGGTCCCAGATGCGTAGGAGCCTTTCCTTGAAGCATTTTATCATTTTCCTCAATCTTGTAATTTGAGAAATATGAAACACATTTTGAAAATGGTTTAAAAAAGTGATGAACTGAATGTTCTGAGTTCCTCTAGCTCTTCCAAAAAATAGAGTTAGGAGAAATGGAGCACTTCATAACACTGTGAAAGAGGTCCAGGTGGTTGGTGCAGCACTCTGAAAAAGTGTATCTTGCTCCATTGTAGAGAATGTCTGAAGAATTCTCAGCCATTCTTGTTTTCTTTTCCAATCCATTTTGTAGGTGACCTTGTTATGTTGAGAATTTTAAAATAGTAATAATAATTATTATATCCTTTCCACTGTGACATTAACTCAAACTTATCTATAAAAAACACTAGCAGATGTTGTGGAAAAAAATCCCAGCGTTACCTTTGAAATGGACTTGAGGGTGGTTTTTGTTGATAGCATTAACATTTATTGACATAATAATTAGAGTAGCTGAAGAATGGCTAGCAGGAGAAGCAAACTAATGCAAATCATAAAGGCCTTGTTAAATGTCTCATTAGATTAAAGGGGTGTTTCCCTTTCCAGGAAACTGCATTTACAACCAAGCGACAGGTTTTCCGAATCAAGACGTTCCTGTTCTTTTCATATACACTGCAACCTTTATTTCAAAATGAGGAAACTCATCTGAAGGTTAGTAAAATTAAAAGGCACAACTGCTCTTTGTTGTATGCTCCCTCCTTTAATGAAAACTTAAGGAGATGGTAATCTTGAAATCTTCACTTTTTTCTGGAGTTTGTGAACATAAACTGGAAATGCAGTTCAGGGAGTTCACCAGGCAAGGGATTTCACTGGGACATTTTGTCTCAAATGCAATTATTTCTAAAACTCTCAGGTGAGGGTGGAAAAGAGGCTTCAAGGGACCACAGAATACAGAATTTATTCATGCCCCGAGTGTCTTAGCTCTCATCCTGGTTGGGTGGCAGAATGGGCTCCTCCTTTGAAGCACAACCCATGCTGCCTTTGATGGAAGCAGTGCCAATAGGACTGAAGGCAAGAGAGGTGATCGGTTCCGTTAAGTGATGTTACCCATTGGGATATACTCTGTGTGTGTCTGAATTGCAGAGGTAATTAGTGTAATCTATCACTGTTTATTTTATGAATTCCATGTTCATGCCACCCTGCTGGTAGGTGCATATGCAAAGATTTTTATTTTGGAATGTGTACAGTTTGCCATTCTGTTCTACATGATTTTGCCTAAAATCATTGCTAGTCAAATCCTTCTATTCAAATGAATCATGTGTCTTCTTGATCTGATCCTTTGTTAATGTTATTGTAGCTTTGTCCCAAGACTGGAAACACTGGTATGTCTATGTTAGTATTCTAAATAAAGGTCTATTAAACATGAGCTATGTTATCATAAAGCTATATCTTGATGGAATGTAGCACCCATCTACATGACTGTAGTTGTACATATATTTTTAAGTGTGTGTATATAAATATGTTAATATTCAAGGCGAATGATTATTTCTTTTCAAAACTTCCTCATTTACTGTGATTCTTATATTATTCTGTCTTAGGGGCTTGTGTTTCTTGTCACCGTCTACACTCCTCATATCTGCCCTATTTCTTGCTCTGCTGTCTCTCCTCGGTTTTGTGCATAAAGTAAATCTTTCCCATCTCAAGCTGTTGTCATGATGACGGGCAGTCTACTGCATGGGTGGCCAGAAACAAGAGATGAGGCTGCTTTCCTAGCACCTCCTCTTCCAGCTAGAAGTGGGCCGTAAGGATGCTTTACATCTTGAGTTGCTTCATTGGGAAGTCACCTGCATTTGTGTGGCTGACCGTGCTGTTTTCACATCCTCAATTTGATATAATTACAAAGCACTTCCATTCTTCTTATGTTCTTTACTCCTCAGCAGGCATTCTGCTCTGTTGTGGGACTTCACTTCCAGAAGGTCACACAGGTAACATCAAGGAAAGCATTTTTCAGTCGCGGTGGAAATTGGTCCAACTGTGATTCAGCACAGATTGGAAAAGTTGCAGATTTTGGTTTTGATTTTACCACCTTTTTCTTACTGTTACTTTTCACAGCTGTGGTGAGCTTGTAGTGCCTTGTTTAAGATTTTTAAATCAGTGGTAGTTATGTAATGGGAAATAGCCTTCAGATTTTAATGAACGAACCTTGGTTTAAATTTAAGCTCATTGAAATGACCGTAGTTAGTAGTATTACATTTTGTTACCATTATCTTCCCTGGTTTAGAAAAATCTAGGAATTTCCAGAAGTGAAAGGACACATATTTTTTCATATTATGAAGTTTGGGGGAGGCTGTAATTCCCATACAAAAAACCAACTGAGTGCAGCATACTTTTAGCTGTTAACTGTGTTGGACCAGTTTTTTAAGTGGTGGAGTGGTAATGATGTCCTGGCCCAATTAGATCTGAGAAAGCTGGGGTTTGCCTGTCACTGCTCTCCCGTAGCTTCAATTCAATAAGCTATTTTCTGACAGCTCAGAGCGAGTCCGATGGCTTTTGACCTTTTCATGTCAATTGGATTTTTTTTGTATTGACTTAAACGGTTGCTGAATCATGCTGCTTTTAAGAGTATTGTTGCCCAATATTCTGAAGTGATACTGCTGTGAAGAGTAATTATTTCTTGCTTAGCTCCCTCTCGTTTCTGTCTGTGGTGTACAGATATACAGAGTGTGATTTCTACTTTACGACAAGGTAATATGTTTACTAAAGAGAAGTTTTTCCATACAGATGAGAAGAGCCACAATATAGATTGGCAGATTTTATTTGCATTTGTTGACAGTACCTGATATAGAAAGATCCTGTGCTGCCTCATGGCTTGCAGAGTAGGGATAATAGCACCTCGTATTGCATAACATGCAAATATACACACTTTCACACTCTCTACATGGTAATAAGTCTTTATCATGCCTTACTGTTGTAGAAGGCATTTAGTTATCCAGTTATCTTCCTTAACCTAGGGCAAAATCACCAGAGTATGATAACAAAAGAAAAAGTTCTTATTGACTTAGTGAACCTTGAACTGAACCTATAAATGCAAATCTTAATCATACTCCCAAATACTGGGAATACACTACAAACGGATGCTGTATCCAGAGCTACAGAAAAAACACTGAGGTCTTCTTTCATACGTTTTGGAGGTGGTTTTGTTGATGTTTCTTTGTCCTCTGCTATTTCCATTCGTAGATGAACTTTGAGAACAATGTAAATTATTTAGTTATCATCTTGTGACTTACCATCCATTTCGTGGGTAGCATTTTTATTTCCTGGCCTCAAAATGCGATTATTTCTGGTTCCGTCAATTACAGCTGTAGCCATGTGATCCTAGGAGAGGTCAAACCCACATTTCGGCATTTTTCCTCCTTCAGCTCTTTTATTCAAGTTTATGGTACTGATATGTTCATTGTTTTCAGATAATGTACAGTCCTGTCAACAGAACAATGCACAGTGAATATGTTGTGTAATGTATCATTGAGCTTTTAGTTCTCTGGCTACACAAATAAATGCTAGGCTTTTTAAAAGGAACCTATATTCCTAAGTCAGTATTTTAGTGAAGTCTTTAGGTGGTTCCTAATGCTCTGAAATATTGGGTGTTATACTGTAGAGGAACTTTGTTTAGCCATTAGAAGGATACCAAGACTACCCTGATGACTTGTGGGATAATACTGCCCATTAGCAAGCCCATCCAACTGAGTGCAGAATCGTTGGTATTTCTGCTTATCTCCTTCTGTGACTTAAATAAGAATTTTGGCAAATAAAGGGCAAAAATAATATTAGCATGATTTATGCAGATAAGGTTAAAATGGCTATAGTGACATGAAGTGTGCAATGCGAAGACAGTGAACAAAATAGAGTCTCATGTACTGAAATATTAATGTTTTGACATAGATAATACAGCCAATGCTGTATCCTCGTGTGATCGGTGAAAAAACCTGTGGGTCCATATTGCCAGTTGCTGTTTGCATTGCAGCTGGAATTGTCGTCAGGACAGTTTGAGTTGGAACTGGACTATCAGTTTCTTCCTGTCTTTTCTGAATCCTTCTCTGTTGTCCAACAAATGGAGCATATTGAAGGAATTTCTGTTCATTCTGCAGACTTTAAAGGTCAACATACCCTGAAGTGTGGAAAACCAAAGATATAGTACTTGTCAGTGTTAAGAAGGTATTTCTAGTCTCTTTGGAGAAGCTGCATATTTTATTTTTAAATCACTAATAGGTATCTGTAGTGCAAAGCTGCACTGTGGTCTGTGATACGACTTTCATTTTTACATACACACTGTGCTTTTTGTGCCAGATGTGTATTTGTCTCTCAGTTCCCTCTTCTTCATAAGAAGCATAAGAACTCGGTATCCGAAGATACCGGAATATAGTGAAAAGCAGGACATAAATCATGTTGGTCATGCTACACTCAGGTGGTTGCCTTTCCTGTATGTTCTGCAGTTGTCCCAGTTCATCTGTGGCATATATTGTGAAGAACAACTTAAAGGTTTGTGCTGGCTTCTAGTTTGAGAGAGCCTTTGGCTGAATGGACTTGAAAAGGGAAAAGAAAGGTGCTCAGGTAACAATAATACATGCAAAACTTTTTAGTGTGTTTAAAGTATTGGAGAAGCAGTAGTCTGAAAAACAACTCTATATTGTGAATCTCAAAATGCCTGCTAAACTGCCTGGAGAAAACAGACGAAGCAAGGAATATGGTGTTGAGCGCTGGATGGAGATGTGTGTGTGCAGAAGGGATAAAGGCAGTATAACAATGATCTCCCTAAATGATTGATTTATAGTAGGACCTATCTTTTCCTGAGTTCCCGGAAGACACCATTGCTGGGCAGTGTGCTTCAGCTGATGTACTTTAAATCTAATAGCCCCCCCACTGCTTACAACCTTTTGAGAGAGAATTTGAGTAATGAGCAGTAAATGAGAGTTGACCTCTGGTGACTTACTGCAGAGAGAGATGAAAAAGATATTCTATACCGACTGCAGAACGAGGAGGAACGTTCAGCAGCTTTCAAGAGACCTGTCCACAGAACCAGCTGTAAAGTCAGGAGTGCAAGCAGCCTTGATGTTCTTACAGAGCAGCTTGCCACCATGTTCCCTGCTAATGAACTTGGTAGTCTGTCCCTGGAGTAATATTGGACAGTTTGGCTTGACAGCTAGAGAAGTGCAGCACAAAATAATACATGAGCCTGAGTCACATATGAAAAAAAAAAAACCAACAAAAAAAAAAAAGCAAGACATTTAAGGCATTGATCTCCAATTATTGCAGTCCATAAACAATGAGTCTCTGCAACTAACATATTTCAGATAACTTCCTGTTTGGCTCTTCCTGTCAGCCTCATTGTTAACACTTAAATTCATGTTTCAATGCTCACTATGTATCTTGCAGCCCATGTGTTATTGGTGAGCTATGGAATGGGGAATCGCTGGGTTAGGGCAGTTTAAAGGGAGGACAGTGGCGAAGTACAGGTAGGTTCCAGGTAGCGGTTCCAGCAGAGCAGAGATAGTAGGGCAGCCAAGAAATCTGAGGTGGAGCTTGATCAGTCCTTGAAAATAATAATAATAGTCAGAATGTTAATGTGTAAAGCCTGGCATTAATATGGAAAGGATATTTTAGATACTGTTTTCTAGTCATTAATTGAATTAGAGATTCTTCTTTGGCAGCAACAGTGACTGACATGAATATGAATATGTCCTCATCTGAGGACGTGGATACATCCTCACAGGATGTGATTGCAGGTGGTCATGCTGCTGAACAAACAGAAATCAACCCGTAGTGACAAAGAGCTTCAGGCTATTCCACATTTGGTTTTAGCACAGTAACAAGTACATGAACTACAGCTCTTAGTTTAGGATGAACAAGATTAGAGACCCAGTAAAATGAATGACCAAGTAAGATAAACAAGGTTGGAAACCCTCGTGTTCCCCAGGGCTCAGTGTTGTGTCCAATTGTCTTTATCAACGACCTGGACAAGAGGATCAAGTGCACCCTCAGCAAGTTTGCAGAAGTCACCAAGTTGGGTGAGAGCGTTGATCTGATTGAGGGTAGGAAGGCTCTACAGAGGTATCTGGACAGTCTGGATTGATGGGATGATGACCAGTATGAGGTTCAACAAGGTCATGTGCTGGGTCCTGCACTTGGGTCACATGCAGTGCTACAGGCTTGGGGAAGAGTGTTGCAAAAAGACATTGAGAGGCTGGAGCAGGTCCAGAGAAGGGCGACAGACCTGGTGAGGGGTCTAGAGAACAAGGCTGGTGAGGTGTGGCTGAGGGAACTGGGGTTGTTCAGCCTGGAGGAAAGGAGGCTGAGGAGAAATGTTCTTGCTCCCTACAAATGCCTGAAAGGAGGTTGTAGCCAGGTGTGTGTCATTCTCTTCTCCCAAGTGACAGGCAGTAAAACAAGAGAAAAGGCCTCAAGTTGTTCCAGGGGAGGTTTAGATTGTATATAAGGAAAAATTTTTACACTGAAAGGGTTGTCAAGCATTGGAACAGGCTTCCCAGGGAAGTAGTTGACCCCCATCTCTAGAGGTATTTAAAAGATGAGTAGACATGGTGCTGAGGGACATGGCTTAGTGGTGGTTTTGGCAGTATGACGTTGATGGTTGGACTTGAGCATCTTAAAAGTCCCTTCCAACCTAGATGTTTCAATGATAAAAGGATGAAAGAAAGAAAATTCTGAGGATATCTGAGAAGCTGTCCAAGGGCCCAATTTTCTGGTCTGTTGAAACGGATGAGAGGGCTGATCGTTTGCAGTATGTGGATTCTAGTGATTTTCTCAGGATTAGACTCCTGAAATAATACTGTAATAGACGTAAGAGATGCAGGTGTCTGCTTTTGGATGCATTTCAGGTTCCTGCCTAATGTTGACCTAAAGGCAAAACTATCACTTGCATAATCTTTTATGAATATTTATAAAACCTTGGCCTTGCTAACACTGCTTCCGCCTCTGGGTTAACACAAGCCAGTCATTCAGAAGAGTCGCTTGATGGGATTGAGCCTAACCTGGCACGACTCCCATAGCTGGACTCTCAGAAAGCATATTTTTAGTTAATTCTGTGGTGGATTCATTGGCAGAGTCCTGTTTGCAGAAAAGTAGTTCCAAAAGGAAAAAAAAAAAAAAAGCCACGCATTAAGATGCATTTATATTCATACTGTAAGCGTACGCAGAAACTTTCAATAGTACAATGTGCTTTATGAGCGGTGTCTAAGTGTCTGAAGGAGTAATGAAATGATCTGTTATTCTAGTTTTAAAAAGACTAAAGTTCTGTTCGTGCGCCTGACATAGTGTAGGCGTAAATAAAGTAGGTTTTCAGCATTGTTCTCTCAAATTAAGGAGGTGGCATAGATAAATTCATCTCTGTGTTCTGTCAGGAAGCTCATGCTTACTCTTTCATGCCTGCTGTGTGTGAGGACCTTGACAGAGGCTGACAAAGGCCTAAGTCTTTGCAGCTATAAAAATGGTATCATTTGATGCTTTTTCTTCAAGAAAGTAGAGAAAATACCCTACAGAATTAAGCAGCCAGACTAAAGATTTTAAAAGGGAACATAGTTCGAGTTTTGGGTCTTATGTGTGCCAACAGATCTACTGAGAGTCTGGTGGGACTTCCACTGGCTGGTTCGGGATCTACACCAAGATTGATAAGATGGAAAGCCAAGCCGTGATACCAAAACATGCAGCAAACAACAAACTGTACTAGTTTCAGGCCGGTGTTGGAACCGAAGCTATTCTAGGTCATGATGTACATGTGCTCCCCCGAGCACCCACTGCTCATTTGTCTAGACTAAGACATTTCCAGGCAAGAATGGGACTTCTTCCCCTTCTGAGCACAGGGAGCAGGAGTGTGGTCACTCTCTCAGGGAGCAATTAGGGATGCCTGATTCTGACACAGAGAAGGAAAAAAAAAATCTATTTTATATGGTGGGCCAGTGCAGTCGTTCGAATGGGCTGTCCCAACAGACACCTTCCGGTGCTGTGGCAAAAGTAAACCTTTATGGTTTTGACATCTCCATGGAAACTGTAAGATCACTAACCAGAACGTTAGAAATGTAGGATGCGCTGGGCCACTTTATACAGCCAAGAGTGACAGGTCTTAGCAGAATGGAGAATAGGAGAGCAAGTGAGTAGAGCAAAATAGTATTTGTGCAGTATCTTTGATTTGGAAGGGTAGGACTCCAGGGGTGGATTCAGTATCTGTCAGTAGTTTAGAAAGTCTTGTTAGGGAACTGGAAACATGAGATATGAACAAGCCTCTGTGTGCTGACAAGGCCAATAACAACCTCATCAACAAATGGGTAATTACTGAGGTTATTGAGATGAACTGATGCAAACATTTGGCTCATAAAATTTTGGATTATTCATCATCACTTGGAAAAGCTTTAGTGGGAAATTAACAGTATTGACTGTATCTTCTTAAATTTTCTTTCACTGCACAGTATGATGGTGCCCAAATCTTGTCAGATGATCCCTAACAAAATAAAAGTCTTATTATAAGTTTTCCATGCTGACTGAGAAATATACTTAGCTTCTCTATGAAGATACTCTGTAGGAAATAGAGTGAAACAAATATTTTGTCCTGGTAACGAAGAGTAATTTTAAATAGTTTATCAAGGATGTGTGGGACAAACCTAGCTGCCATTTTTGTTTTTAGAAAATGTCTATTACAGATATCCTCTTAGGTGTGATATCCTTTGTTAACTGTCCCACAGTACTACTCAACTGTAATATTTATATTAGCTCTTTATTTTCTCTAACTTTAGTGGTAACTATTGCAATTATACTTCTGTCTGGAAATAATTAAGAGGTATTCTCCAGCAGTTGGTGAGTCAGAATACAGATTAGAATGCTTTGGGATCTTCCTGGTGAAATTTAGTATGCACATTAAATAGGTACTAATAAAATTTAACAAGTAGATACCACTTCACATAAATCTGGTCATACTACTAGTATACATCTCTGCCTGTATGATCTATCAGCAACTTTGAGTCCTTGCAAGTTATCTTTGGTCTAGTGGAGAATGGAATTTTGCAGTATCTAGACTACAAGTTCTGTAAGGTACTGAGACAGTCAGGTGAAGACTGTGCCACTGATTTTATGGAGCAAAAAAGAAATATTTAATAAATTTCTCTTACAAGGAGCAAACAAATATTGGGTTTGGGTTTGCTTAATAATTTATGTGAAAGATGAAACATAGAAATATGGATCTCTCTTTCACAAGGGAAACCTTCAAGGAGCTCTAGCTGTGTGTTATTAAAAATGAGCTTCTCTGTGAAGCTGCAGAGACTCATAGCGCTATTCAGTTAAACAGCATCAAGAGAAGAAGCTTTTCTGATTCGGAGGTAACTGATGTCAGCAGTGTGAAAAAAATTAATTACAACAAATAGCGTTAATTGTATTTTATTGAAACTACAGCTGAATTTGATTAATGTACAGTTTTTAATGACAAAGGTTTTGAGGGTGCTGTATGCAAACTAAGTTGTTCTATCTGCAGTATTGGCAGGCTGCTTGGCAAAGATGTGCCATATGATTCATTATATAATTAAAACAATACAGTACATACCAGTAAATTAATACTTAATAAAGTACTAACCGTAAGAAGGATCATGCCAGAAACCTCTTTGCATTCAAGATTGTGAGGTGAGATTGCCACAGGTGTTACACGAACATGAGATAACTGGAAATCTTTAATCATATTTTGCTTTTACCGTTGTAGATGGTTTCAGATTCTCCAGTGTAATGGTTACCAGTTTCACAGCAAATGAATCTTTCTCAGCGCAATGCATCAACGTGCCTGTCAGAGAATCCCTGTTATGCATCCCCTAACTTTTCCTCTCTCTGTTTTTCTGCTCATCTCCATCTCTGCCTTTATGCTCTCCCTTGTCCTTGAAAGAATTTCCCATGTGCCTTTTTCTGGTTCTTTTATTCCTTTCTGTGAAAGCCTGCTTGTCCACTTTCTGTCATTTATACGAGATCAGTCCCAACAAATGATTGACACTGCAGCCAAGTTTGGCACGGGCAGAGATTTTTAAGCTAAGCATCAGGCTTCTCGGCTGCAATGCTGTTTAAAATAAATTTGGTAACAGACGGCAGAAGGGTTTGCAGTCAGGGAGCAGATCTGGATGATAGGGTTGGGCTTTTTTGAGGTTTTTTTTTTTTGTGCAGCAAGGTCATTAGAGGACATAATAGTTTTCTAAAGCATGCTTGTAACTTATACTCCCGTGGAGCTACAGGGGTAATTATGCATTAGGCTTGATGAAGTACTGAGGAAGGGGTAAAAGACAGTGAGAACATTTGAAAAGCAGGGGAAGTTGCAGTTGCCATTGCTTTTCATTATTTCCAGGATGTATAACAGACTTCAGCATTTGAGACAGAGGAGAACCAGTACCGTAGCCATACTGAATAGAGATATTTCTTTTTAAGCACTCGTATTCCCTTGTGGGATGGTTTCCCCGTATTTGGCCAATGTTCCTCGTGCCTTGCAGGCTCAGGGCTGATGCCACTGGGCAAGCGGTGAACAGCAGGCACCGTTCTGCTCTGGGCTTGGGCAACCTGGTGGTGGTATCTGCCTTACCAACTTCTGATGAACGTGAACACATCACAGGTCCATGTGGTTGGCTGAATTCAGGCCAAAACAAGGCTTCTAACAAAGAACATGCCCAGATCAAATTTAAATATTTAGACAGAAGATGCTAACATTTGTTTTAAGTGAACCGCCTGGGGAGTTTGTCTCCCAACTGGTCTGGCATTTTTCTGGTCACTTCCTTGGAGCAATTTGAGGCTCCGCTGGCTATTTCACGTTTGAGATTTTGTCTAAATTGAGCAAAAATTGATGCTCAGCTGCATTATTTCTGTAAGTTAGTCTTCGTATGGATGTTAAACAAAAGGCTTCTGGCAATGTTTCCTGCCTTCTAATTTCCACTGTGAACACCATCCCACACTTTGTCTTATGGGATAGATCACGTTCTTGTCCTGGGTTTTTTTAGTGGGTATCACCAGGATGTGCTGCTGGCTTCTTGGGGACCAGGGACCATCCATCCCAGTGTCCCCATCACAGGAGCAGGGCAGCTGGGGGGTGGAGGAAGCATGAAAGGCAGCCCCAGCCACCGTGGCAAGACAAGGCTGTTGGTAAAGAGTGAGGACCCAGGTTGTGACACAGCAAAGGCTTGGAGTGTAAGAAATCCATCCCTTGGTTTGCATATGCATGTTCAGAAGTATATTTTGCATTTGCCAGTTGGCATATAGCATAATCCTGAGTTTGCAGTCATAAGGTACATGGTCATATATATGATTATTTTTTTTAAATAGGGGATTGTTTTTACATTCTGTATAGTTATTATTTAATTATATTTTCATGTTGGTTGTCATGTAGATTATAAATGGTTTCCAGTAGGAGAAACTTTGTTAGTCCTGTGTGTCTTTCCACTTTGGTTTTTTTTTTTTTTAAAAAAAGAAACTGAATATTTTCACAAGTCTTGAGTAAGAAGAGAATATTTTTAATGCTAAAAAAAAAAAAAAATATAGAAGTTAGTGTTTAGGCATCTTTGCCAGGCAAAATGCATAGCCACATTACTAAGTCTCTTAGGAGGTGCTCAGTTCACCCCCTGCAGCAGATCCATAGCAGCGCCTCGCAGGAATCGTAGCTGTCAGGCACGATTTTATTTCTTTCGTTGTTTAGGAACACCAGGATATTGCTCAGTCCCAGGAAGGAATGTGCATCTTGGGAAAGTCAACCAAAGAGCTACATCCAAGTGGAAGTTGGGAAGGAATCAGTGGGAGACACTGTTTCCTAAGGAGAATGTGGGCGTGTATTCCAAAGTGAAACGTTTACATTTAAAATCGGCTGGTGTTTCTGGCTGATGTGACAAGTTCTTTATCCTGTTTAAATTATCAATGCCACCCTGGTTTTTATTGAAAAGAGCTTGCTTTTATGTTTTTAACTAGTCCTAACAAAATTTGTGGTTTCTTTTAAATGGCTGAATTTCCCACACAGTAATATAAGAAATTATAATTTCAGGGAAAAACCACAAAATATTGTGAATAAAATATTAGGAAAAAGCAGAACAACTGAAAAAAAAAATAATACGAATCCTGACAAAAGGGCTATTTTCAGTGCTAGTTTAAAAAAAAACCCTAAGCATGGAAATCCCTGCTCTTACCTGGAGAGCTGCAGTGCCTGTCAGTTAGGGTTCAGAGTCATGGGCGTTGCTGAAGAAAGAGACCCACTGTAGGAGAAAGCAATTAAATCTCCCTCTCTAGAAGGACGATGTGGTATCCTGCATGAGTTTGTTAGGTTAACATTTAGTTGAGGTACCACTGCAGCAGAGTAGATACCATGTACATGGAGATCAAAACCAAACCGCGCTAGTTGCAATGGCTGTACCTAGATGTAGGCTAAATGGAGTTCTGCACCTCGTCATGTTCTGAAAAAGAAGTCCTAACTGCATTATATACCAGAAAAATCCCATGAAACAGTATTGTCACAGAATTGTCAAGCAATTGTCAGAGTTGGAAGGGACCTCTAGAGATCCATCTAGTCTAACTCCCCTGCTAAAGCAGGATTGCCCGGAGCATCTCACTCAGGGCTGCAGCCAGGTGGGTCTTGAAGGTCTCCAGAGAAGGGGACTCTATACTCTCCCTGGGCAGCCTGGTCCAGGGCTCTGGCACCCTCACCCAAAAGAAGTTTTTCCTCATATTTGAATGGAACTTCCTATGTTGTTCCAGCTTGTGCCCATTGCCCCTCGTCCTGTCACTTGGAACCACTGAAAGGAGTCTGGCTCCATCCTGCTTCAACCCACATTTTAGATGCTTCTAAGCATGAATAAGGTCTCTCCTCAGCCTTCTCTTCTGCAGGCTAAAGAGTCCCAGCTCTCTCAGCCTTTCCTCATAAGGGAGATGTTCCAATCCCTCCATCATCTTTGTTGCCCTACGCTGGACTCTCTCCAGTAGTTCCCAGTCTCTCTTGAACTGGGGAGCCCAGAACTGGCTTTAGTCCTGTCCTTTAATGTTGGCAAGGCTTACGGGTTTTAGGCTGTGATGTGTTTTCTCACTGCTTCCTTTCAAGAGAAACATCGCCCTTCGGAGTGGGCTGACATCTGTCACAACAACTCCTGTTGTCAATGTCATCTCAGTTATAATTTCAAATGGCTGAAATCCTGGTCTCCTAATAGAATAGTTATCACATGAATGAGCAGAAACTGATATGGGGAGCATCTGACATTTTATAAATGAATGCCATCCAAGCAAAACATCAGCAGGATTGGATATGTTTAGGTAGTTAAACATCTGCAGAGGTGACTTGTTTGCAAATCATTAAGGATAAAGCTTGTTAGTTGTCAGAGATCTTTAGCATACACATGACAACTCTGGGTCTGGACCTTCTTGGGATTGTGTGTTGGCAAGGTAAGCTCCCTGAAGTTTAGCGTAAGCATGACAGATCTGGCACCAAACCACATACTGTGGAAATCTCAGCCTGGACACTTCTACCTGGTGGCAGTTTGAATAGGTTCAGGTCTCCACGTTTATATCACTGTGTCCTTGTTAAAACAGAGGGAAAGTGGAAGTGCGTGTTCTGTGCGGGACACTGCAATAAGCCGTCCTGACAAATAGAATCATAGAACCGTTCAGGTTGGAAAAGACCCTTGGGATCATCAAGTCCAACCATCAGCCCTACTCTGCAAAGTTCTCCTCTACACCATATCCCCCAACACCCCATCTAAATGACTCTGAAGCACATTCAGGGCTGGGGACTCAACCACCTCCCTGAGCAGCCTATTCCAGTGTCTGACCACTCTTTCTGTGAAAAAGTCTTTCCTAATGTCCAGTCTAAACCTACCCTGTTGCAGCTTGAAGCCATTCCCTCTCGTTCTATCGCTAATTACCTGGGAGAGGAGCCCAGCACCAACCTCTCTACAATGTCCTTTCAAGTTGTTGTATTTCAAGTAAATAGAAATAACTGTTACGAAGTGAACGTTATGTTATAGAAATGTTTATTTGGAAGGTTTGTACGTACGTTATGTTTCCTAATTAAATTATTCTGTCTCTCCCTCCAGACCAACTCAATTATTTCTAAGCCATTATAGACATCTGGAGACCCCTCACACCTCTTCCTGAGAGAGCTGCAACAGACCCCACATCATATATTCTTGTTCAAGGTAGGGAAAATAATGACTATGGGCAAAAACCAGATCTGAGGCTTCCAGACCAGTGCTCTGGCACTGAGGTAAAACAGAAGGCACTGTGGATTTCTGTTTCTAATAACTACTGAGTAAAAGTTGCAGACAAACCAAACTCGAAGAGCAATAATTAACTGGAGAAATTCTCAGTGGGAAGATGGGACACTGACTAATCAGTGAACAACCTTTATAAATTAAAAGCTTTAAAACTGCCTGAGGTTGACTATAAAGAGTGAGGCATTGCTTGTTTTCAAAGGAAGGCAATTTGCTGAGGGTGGCTTTGGGGCTGTGTGTGTGTGTGAAAGGGTGCTTCTTTTGGATTGCACGTCACAAATTAGAGGTGCTGTTGGAGAAGGAGAAGGTGTATTGATAGTAAACAGGTGGCTCCTGTTCCAAGGAGATTTGTGTGGTACCATTTTATGATTGAGCTGATGCTGTGACACATTAAGTGGAGCTTGTCACTCTCCCATCTGGTCTACCCAACTGCCGGAGGCAGAACCCATTTAGGAAGTTGCACTTTTCTTGCAGCTGTTTGGGAATGTTACATAAATAACTTAGAGAAAGCCCTGATTCATTTGGCTTTATTAAACCTATCTTAGGGGAATCGTGTCATTGTTCATGGAGAAAATTGTACATGTTGCATGGCATTTAAGGGACTTGTTATCAAATTACAGCACTTTAAAGCCTTACTTAATGCTAATAGGAAAATTGTAAAGTACAGATCGGGACTTCTTTCGGCCTGATTATAATTTATCTAAATGACTGCACTTGATAAAGAGTCCTTCATGTGAAGTAAAATGCTTTTTGCCTGTGGAACCCAGTGGTGTCTTGTTTTCATTCCCCTGTGGATGCAGTTTATCCTTGGGTCTTATCTGGAAGAAGCAGTTGTTGCAGAATGCTGTGTTCACTTCATACATCATTTAAACTGGTTTTGTTATTGATGAATTGCTTTTGTAATTCAGAGATGAAAGTGAACATTATAAACAAGGCATTCCCATATTAGCTTTTCAGTGCTTTGCCCAACGGGCAATTTAATGCGACATCAAATGCGATAGTCGCTGAATGACAAAAAGAACCTTTCCCATGCTTGTTGGCTTCTAATAGCCTGATTTCATTTTTAATAGGCTGTTAATCCTCAGTTAGTGTTTTGCTGTGTATGAAACGTTTCACTGCAGTAAGCTGGGTTGTTTGTCTACGTTAGGTTTGTGTTGTGTTCCGTTAACACTCCCTTTGGAAGGCATTTGGTGCATGTAAGATGCCTGAGATTGACTTTGTGGTAGAAAATTTTGACTCCCCTTGACAAAACTTTTCTATCTGTCATGATGTGACAGGCTAATAAAACTACTCATGTGTTAAGTTATAATGATATCTAATATGTTGACAATAAAAGACGACCAGCCATTGAATTCAAAGCGAGCAGCAGGCTGCACAGAAAAAGAGAGACACCGTTGGGTGTAAAGGAGCTCTTAGAAGGTATTGCTGCCTAGCTCAAAGTAAAAACTAAAGACAGTGAGCTGTCTGACCTGAAGGAAACGGACTTATTTCAGGTACAGTTACTGTCCAAGAAACCTATAATGTCCACAGTCTGTACAAACTGCTGAGAGCTTTGTGAAAGTTAGGCAGATTTTTTTTTCTAGATGGACTAGGGAACATTGTTACTGATGGGTTTTTATTATGTTAAAAGACAGAAAAAAATAATGTTTTTCTACTGGTCTAGGTTCCAATTTATTTTGGATACTCACTTGATATCTTTAGGTACTAAAATCAGTACAACATGCTCTAGTGGAAGGTGTCCCTGCCCATGGCAGGGGGGTTGGAACTCTGTAATCTTTAAGGTCCCTTCCAACCCAAACCATTCTATGATTCTATGTTCTGAGTTACTTCCACTTCGTCTCTTCTTTTCTTAGTGTAAGAAACTTATCTCATTATATTCCTCTCTTTCAGCAAGTCTCAACATGCAAGAAAATTTTTAATTTCTTTGTCTAGGTCTCATTAACTAGTGTTCTCTTCTAAAAGCATTTATACAGAAGATGAGATTTCCTTGTCTTTCTGTTGTGGGGTGGGACTTGATAAGATAAAACTATTTTGCTGGATATGAGGGTTATTTTTAAACATTCACATTGCAAGCAGGCTATGTAAAAGTAGCTACTAATTTTCCTGATGAAATCTTAAGGGATCTTAAAAACTTGTCTTCTTACACAGTAAATTTAATGAAAATAATAAATCTTCCAGAAAAGTTGGAGTGCATCATACATCTAAATTTCTGTACAACCAATCAGTTTGAACAGGATAGCATCAGTGTCAGAAATAGCAGTTATTTTTTCCTACTTCTTAGTTCACAAACTGGTATAATTTGATAGATCTCAAAGTTTTGAGATGAATGGACAAAGTAAAATGATGAAAATGTAGGTATTTAGTCTTCGCTTGGCATTGATTTAATTCCAGAAACCACATGTCAAACTTCAAGATCTGACTTGAGGCCATTTTAGACTTCACTTTAAATCATGTATGGCATTTCAATGGGTCATAAAGAGTAATAGTTTTCCTTGTCAAAGCATCTTTCAAACAAATCTGAAAAAGATAGAGGGCTTTGAAATGGAAAAATTCAGAGTTGATTTAAAGACGCTTGAAGAAACACTTATCACTGGCAAAATGAAATCTGCAGTACAGGGAAATATACATTCTCCAGAATATATTAATCACTGATAATTCCTGCTTTATCATTCCAGGAGATTTCCTCGAAAAACTGCAAATCGGGGCTCAATAAATAATTAGTTCCTGTTTGAGGGCTTGGCTGAGTATGGTTCTTAATACGTGTTCAGGCCGTACGTGGCAAGAAAGATTGTGGGGTCAGTTGTGCATGTAGTTCCTCTAATGTGGTCCTTGCAAGGGGCCAGAGTTGAGCAAACAGGTTTCCCCAATATCTTCTAAAAAAAAAGAATTGAACCTGCACATATTCCTGTACAATCCTTCTCTAATTAGATAGCTTGTGGGTAATGCAGAAAATTAGTGTTTTCTTTTGTTGTGTTTCACATGTGTTTGTCTGGTTTGATTTTATCGATTTGTACTGGATTTGGTTCTGCTGTTTCATTATTGTCCTAATGAATATTTTCTTTGTATTTACTCACTTTCTGAGGTTTTTTCTGATTATTTTAATGGGCAATAAATGACAACTCAGATTTTAATTCAATTACTGACTTGGTATGCAAAATAAATAGATAAATAATCCCATCACAACTGTAAATACAGGTTTATTTTAATTCCCATTTGACTGATCTGCGATTATATTTCACTTTCGGTTTGCTTAACTGATTTTGATTTTGTCCTTATTTTCAGTATTTTACGCTATGCCAGCATACATAATATGCTGAAAAATTTAATATGTGCAGTCAAAATTGTATAAAAGAAAAGTGTTCTTTCATGGTGTTTCCAATAATCCATCCTACCTAAATATTATCTAAAATGCTATGTAGAAAGCTTATTTTTTTCAATGCAAAACTGCCATTTTACAGTATAAGTCATCTTCTCCCAAAATATAGCATGCAAAAGCATTTAATTTGTGTTATGTGAGGTAAACAACCTCTCTTTGCAATGCTGGCCTTACAGCTGCGGTGGATTTCAAGAACCGTGATGCTTTCCATTAGGGTATTTTTGCTTTGCATGGGTTTCCAGAGCACATGATCATTCTTGTTTACTCAGTTTTGCTCTTCATTATCGCTCTGATGGATGTAAGTACTGCCAAAAAGAAGGGATCTGGACAATAATGCAGAGGTCCAGAAAATAAATAACTTGGAGGAGGAAATTAAGGTTGTTGGTTCTTCCACTTGCTCCTGTATTTTGTTTGCTGCCTTGGACCATTCCCATCTTTGCCAATACTTTTCCTGTGCTGTTGCAGGTTATCATGGTTTCAGCCAAATTTCCCAAAACCAGACTGACAGACGGCCCTTCCTCCCCCTCTAAAAGAAAGGAGAGGAAGAGATAAGGAGATTTATGAGTGTAGAATAAAGTAAACTACTTTAATGAAGTAGTAATACTAAAATTAAAGTAAGAAGAAAACAATGAAATAGATACAATATATACAAAACCGCATCAAGCTCCTGGGATGACGATCACATCACCAGCAGGCATTGGGAAAAGTCCCAGACTGGACTTGGTGATCAACAGGAGCTGGATTCCAGATCTGGAGTCAGGAATGCACGGATTGGGGTCAAAGGCAGATGAACAGACAGGGTCCTCCTTGGATGTCAACCACTGAAGGAAGAAAGTTGACCCTTTGATCCCTCAGCTTTTATACTGAGCATGATGCGGATGGGATGGAACACCCCAGCTGGTCAGTTTTGGGTCACCTATCCTGTCCCCTCCTCTCCACAGGTGTGACCCCTTGACGCTTTTCCACTTCCAACCCTCCAACGGGGCAAATAACGAAATTCCCTGACCTTGGCTGTTCTAGCAATAAGTACAAGCAAGGGCCTCTCTGCACCATTCCTTGGTATAACCAGGTCTTACCACTGTGAGGGTGAACAGTTTTCTGAACAATATGTTGTTAATTTCAGACTTTAGTTAGAAGAGGCCCAGCCAGAAAAGTAAAATTGTGAACCAGAAAATTGGTTCATTTTACCTCAAACCAGGACACGTCTACTTCTACAGTAACACTTGCTGACAATAAAAATATAATTGTATAACTCTTGATCCCAGCTAGATAAATGGTCTAAAGATCAAACCTGGCATAATTTCAGTAGAGTTGTCTTGTCTCACTCTGCTGAGGCTCATGCCCCCGGGGGTAAATATCTCTGGGTCAAAATCCACAGCTTTTAGACAAAATGCGCTTGAGTTTTCAGGCACCCTGCAGAAAACAGGCACCCTGCATGCCTGAACAAGGTGGTGCTCTCATAGACCTGTTTAACATTTCACCAAGATCTGCACATCCCAAACCTGTTAAACTTGTAAATTTGTCACCAAAAATGACATACTTAGTACTTCAGCATTGCTGAAAGCCTTGCTCAGGCTGTACAGATGCAGTCTCGGAGTCATCAGTCTTTGACTGAAGGGGCTGTATCATATAATCGTAGAATCATAGAATGGTTAGAGTTGGAAGGAACTTTAAAGATCATTGGGTTCCAACCCCCCTGCCCTGGGCAGGGACACCTCCCACCAGACCAGGTTGCTCCAAGCCCCATCCAGCCTGGCCTTGAACCCCTCCAGGGATGGGGCAGCCACAGCTTCTCTGGGCAACCTGTTCCAGTGCCTCACCACCCTCACAGCAAAGAATTTCTTCCTAACTATAATACACTGTCTGTGTGTGTCAGACTGCAAGTGCTGCGCTGTTGATCAAGTGTACCCTGAGGTAGGGATCTACCCCAAAATACACCCTTCATTTCAGGCTGTGACCACTGCTGCTTCGCTGTCTTTTTTGTGAGGAAAGACACAGAGACTGTATCTGTATCTCTGCTCCATTTTCGGGAGGCTGAGATTTTTTCAGATAGGCAGGCAGTAAATATGTATTAGAATTTACCTTGTCCTTGTACCTCCACTGGTGTCAGTAGAATTGTTTCTGGTTTAAACAGTTGAGAGTACCATCAGCATTGGGTTTTAGGCCTTTGTGAATCTACTGTCCTAAAGTTTTTCACTTGCTAGAAGGGATCAGGCTTTCTTAAATCAAGTATATAATGCAGGAAAACAAATTAATACCTTCAAAACTCAGTTATTTAAAAGTCCTGTGTTTACTAAACATTCTTACTTGACTCACATTTACATCAGGTGGAAAGTTACTTACCCAGGTCACTAGTTCTTTCATTCTTAACAACACAAGAAGGAAATGCTTTGTGCTCAAGGGTTCAGAAAAGAAACGGAGATAGTGTTTTCAGACTAGCTTTCTGCTAGCTCTGTCATTGCAGGCTTAAGTGTCAAGGTGGAGAGCACAATTCCATTTTTGTGATGAAGCCTGTAATATCAAGTTAAAAAATCAAATCGGGTTGCTTGCTGTGTAATCCTAAAGGAAAAGCTCTCTTAAGTTATAAGACAGTTTCGGTTAAAGCAGAGTTTCTTATCAGTGGCTCAGCTGTGGGCAAAATGCCCAGTCTTGCATTAACGGCGTTTCAGAAACAGAATCAAAGTAGTTCAGCTGGTTCCCCTCCAGCTACGTGGGTGAATCCTGTGAGCCAGACTCTGATCTCCCTTGCAGCGGTGTAGTTCCCAGTAACTTGTCGGTTTCTCAGGAGAGCTGTCTTGACTTGACTGCAATCGGAAGCTGGTGTCCTGGGATAAATCCTCAGCTGCTCTATTTTGGGAGATCCCTTGTTCAAGTGGGCCGCGCCAGCCTGTGCTGATGGCTTTCTCTTGGTCCTAGTTTTGTTCCTAGATGTCTTCCTAAAAAATTTATATCCTGCCTGCTTACACTTTTTTCTGTATGAAACCCACTTGTTTGTTTAATGTGCTTCAGGCTAACAGCACTGGATTTTATTTATTGATCAGCTTGGTCTACATGTCATAAAAGCACCTGCTCAAGGGTTGAGTAGCTGTTGTGCTGTGATGCTTTTAGCAGAGGAAGAAATGTTTTCTGCTGTTCTACTATTTACCCTTCCTTCCTTCAAGATGTAGTTGTACCTTTGGGTCTGGAATTTACACAGCCTTTTTGGCTCTTGAATCTAAGAAATATGAACATTAGGCTGTCTGCATAATACCCTTGTTGTTTTGGAGATGTGATCTTTGGTTCTGAAATCTTGGCATGTTTAATTTTCCCAATAGATTTATAGCTGTAGAGGTGGTGATGTTATGACCTGTAAGTAGCTGTTTAATGTGAAATCTTGCCTTTGTTTTTGGTTTTTTTTCCAGACTCCCATCAGTTTAGATCATTAAACCCTGGAGTTTTCAATTTGCAAGCCAAATTTAAAGGCTCCTAGATTTCAGAGTCTGCAACAAACTGTTGGAGTACTAATAGTCACTGAAATCATTTGAGCAATTAAAGTTCACAGAGGGCATTGTCAGTCATTATGGATTACCGGAGCAACCATGGGGTACATAGGTCATTGGCCTGTGCCTTCTGGTAATGTCTTTTTTAGAGACTTTTATAGCTGTCACCTTTAAAGGAATATTTTATGGCACTTCTGCAAGATCTCATATGTAAGATTTAAGCAGCGCTAAACTGTGATCTTCTTGGCTTCCTTTCAGTCACAACTGGAATTTTTTCCCAGTTGCTATATCCCAGATGGCTTGTACCTTCTTGATTATGCATCTTAATGTCTTCTGCCATGTTCTCCAAATGTCATTAATCACATCAAGCAATAAGGTTGCATTCATACTAATGAATTAATTTCTAATAACCTGCAGTCTGGCTATGGATGATTCAAACCATGGAGTGAAGTTTTTACAGTTCTGGCTGTTGGCTGTTCCTGCTGGCACCCGCCTCTTGCACGAGCTGCTGTGTCAGCCACCATCTGGGGAATATTGGCTCTTTTAACACTTTGACCCATGTTTGGCACTGAGGTATAGCTACTCACTGCTCATAGATGACTGCATGACGATGTGTTCTGAGTTCTCGCCTCCTGCAGGGACTGGACTTGCTCAGCCTTTTCCCAAAGCTTGACCTGATGCTGTACTTACCAGATGAGTTTAAGTATAGAAAGTAGCAAACCTAATGCTTCGTATTTGTGATCTGGCAACACTTGGTGGAGTCCAACTGTTCAATAATCTGGGTCCAGGGCTATTAGACTGCAATATACTTTGAATTTAATCTTCATCTTCTAATTTATTATCCTGTGCCTGTCATTCATTGTCAGTTAATTACTTTATCCATATGTTAAGGATGTTCTCAAACTCTTGTCATTAGCAGTACCATGTGTTCACTTCCTGCTACACAACTTTGGGCTGTGTTTGGACATTTCTGTGTTTACATTACTTCAATGTACAGTACCCCAGCTGTCATCTGTAGACGTTAGTCCTTTTGTGGACAACAGACAAAGCTCATGTGCCTTGTACCTTGCTGCTGACCATTAGTGAGTTACCATTAGTTAATGCTGAGCATTAGTGAGTTACCCATCACTTCAGCTGTACAGCTACAGCTGTTTGATTGTTTTTCCTTTTTCCTTCTTCTCTTTCTCTCTCTCTCTTTTTTTTTTTTTTTTTTAAATAGGCTTGGATGGCCTTAAACCAATCCTAGTAAGTGATTTCTTTATTCTTCTTGTGGAAGTTATCCTGTCAGCTTCTAATGCCCTGTGAGAGAGGGTAAGATAGAAGAAAAGGAGGACTAGGTTTTACAGAGCGAGGTCTATGCAGATGCATGTATGTTTTAGCAATTGGCCTGCATTCCTCTACAGATAGCCATTCTGGTCTCTTCTTCCAGTTTAATGAGTAGCAAAAAAAAAATACCCCAACCCAACCAAACCCAAAACCACCCAAAACAAACAAATAAAACCCCTAGGATATAACAAAAGAATATTATAAGACAGAAAGAAACAGTGTTCGTAAACTCAAAGAGGAATTCCCAAGAGGGAAGGAGATTCCCCAAATGTTCCCACGTGTGCTTTGGGAATACAGTTTTCAATGATTAAAGGTTTCAGATTAATAACAGAATGCAGTGCATGTGCCATTTCATGAATGCAAATAGCTTTGTGTTCTACAGTGTCTCAAACTTCACTTCATGTGTCTGCCTCAGCTTTGTGCTGTCCTTTATTCCACAGTGCTTGATGAGCTGTCCCTTAGACCAGTGGCAGGTGGGTACTCGCTTGAATAAGGTTTAGGATCATTAATCACCATGCAGCAGATGGAGAAAGCACTAAACATTTCCATCTTTGGTAACATTGGTTAGATACTCACTTTAGATACTTAAGGGGTTGCTAAAATGCATGTGGTAGACTACAGTGCAGTGGGAAGAGAAACAGGGAATCATGGAATTGTCAGGGTTGGAAGGGACCCCTTGAGATCATCTCGTCCAACTCCCCTGCTAAAGCAGGATTGCCCAGAGCACATCACTCAGGGCTGCATCCAGGTGGGGCTTGAAGGTCTCCAGAGAAGGGGACTCCACACCCTCCCTGGGCAGCCTCTGCCAGGGCTCTGGCACCCTCACCCTAAAGAAGTTTTTCCTCATATTTGAATGTAACTTCCCGTGTTCCAGCTTGTGCCCGTTGCCCCTTGCCCTATTGCTGGAAACCACTGAAAGGAGTCTGGCTCCGTCCTCCTTCAGCCCACCCTTCAGATACTTCTAAGCATGAATAAGGTCTCTCCTCAGCCTCTCTTCTCCAGGCTAAAGAGCCCCAGCTCTCTCAGCCTTTCCTCATGCGGGAGATGTTCCAATCCCTCCATCATCTTTGTTGCCCTATGCTGGACTCTCTCCAGTAGTTCCCAGTCTCTCTTGTACTGGGGAGCCCAGAACTGGATGCAATTGAAATACAAAGGCAGACTCCGACATGTTGAAGAAGTGAAGTCAGTGTTCGCTGGCAAAAACCTTAATTCAGAACCTTAACTCAGAATGAGAAGGGTCACCAGGTGGCATTCTGTCATAAGCGTGTGACAGTTGTACTACAGCTTTGAGCTGCCCATAAGTTGTAAGAGTGAATTCTGACCTAATTATCTCATTTATTTCACCTATAAAGTCCCATTTAGATTAGACCTTTAAAGTATAAATTTTGTCCTTAAGAATTTGGTGTTGAAAAATGTCTCATTACATTTTTATTTGAAGATTCTGTGCAGGAATGAGACAATAGTTATACTTCCTCATCAGCTTTCACTATACTGTATTTCATACTATGAATTCCTGGAGCAACGGGAATTTTGGAACTCTCTTCCATTCTTTTTTTGATGTATAGGGAGTCATGGAACATTTTCAGCTTATTTTCGTGGGACTTTAGATTGGCTGATATGAATAGGACACAATGCAAATTTCATCCGCATGAACGTTTCACGAACATTGAGTAAAACCTTCCCAATATGGGCCAATTTATGTGCTGAATAAGATGTTCTGATGTACAAACACTAAAATATTCATCTGAAAGTATTTCTTGATCTGCTCCTTAAAAAGAAGAAATCCATGCAACAGAGCAATCTCCTTTGTTCCAAGTATTCTTTTCTAATTCTGGAACCTAATCAGTCAATGCAATGATTGTCTCAAACTAAACAACATTACTGAATCCCCATCTATGGCTTATGCAAATATGGTGTTTCTTAAAATATGCTCGCGGTATATTCAGTTGGAGAACATCAGTTTTATGCTGGGAACTAAACTGAAGGGAATTTAATGATAAAATATGTGACAGAAGGCTTTTCACAGCTGAATTTGACATGATTATTTGGTCCTGTGGTTGCATAATCATGTTTCTAGTATATGAGAACTGTATATATTTCCCATATATATATGAAAGTCTTAACTGGGGAATTGATTGCAGCTTAAATTACATTTCCTACTACAATTCAGAAGGCCACAGCTTTAAGTACATTATTCTGCCATGGGCTTGATTTAAGTTAGCGCAATACCTTTTTCAATTTTCATTATGCTCTTTGCCATGAAAAAAAGATTTGTCAAGAGAAGAGATTCATGTTGTGTCAGTTTGTGTCCTTACTACAAATTGTGATAGGAATGAATGACCAGATTTTAACTACTCAATATGTTATGTGCAGTATGCCAACTTGGTATGCCATTTTAGCTTCTATCATGGCTTTTTATTAGATAGATATTTTATTGTCACCTACCTATTAATTGCAGCTTGAATGAGGATTAATGGAGCGGTTTTCAAATCAGAAGGAAGCACATTGGAAAGGTTGTGCCATGAACCACAACATTTTAATTAAGGGAATAGGAATGTATTATGTTTTAACATAAGGAGTGGGAACAAGAAATGGCATGATCAATCCATTTCTCAAAATTGGGCTTGTTTAAAAACGGTGCTGAATGACAATTAGTAGAAGGGATGAGTAGAGGATGACAGACTCCCCCCAAAACTCATAGATACTCCTATCTAATTACTGGTGAATGACTGGGATGAGCAAATCACTATGCTGTTAATGTTCAGAATTAACGTGGTATAATCAAGTGGGTAGCCAGAGTGAGAAGGAGTGGCTGAGCAAACGCAGAGGTGACTGGTAGGATAAGATGAATTAGACACCTGAGGGGACAAATATATAGGCAAAGGTGGACATTAGGCCTCGTAGCTGAGGTCTAGCGCCAGAGGAAGGAGGGTGACTGTAGTCCACCTATTGGCAGGGAACAAAAATGGGATTTCAGATCTATTTTTCTGGAATATGTGTACATTTTGTGTTAGTATGTCATGTTTGCCTAGATAAGTATTTAATTGTAGGCTGACGCCTCCTGTCCATTTAACAAATGCCTGAAGTGTTGGTGGTTGCAAAATGGTTCAGCTTTAGTTGAAGTGATGAAACACATTGTCCCTCATGCCATGTCGTGACATAGCAGTTACGATGCTCTTCTGGTTATGCATGAGGTAGCTTCATGAATCTGGATATGAAGAGATCCTCCAGTGGAAGAGTCCTATCCTGCTGTTTGGAAGATTTGGACTTAATCTCAAATGGACTGGTTGCTTTAACTTACACAGAACTGCTTAAGTGACTTTAAACTCTGATGAGGAAATTAATTTTGAGGACAGTGGTCTAATAGCTTGCACAATCGGGGAAAATGCTATTTAAGGCATCCATGGTGGCTTTAAAGTTTTAGACAGGTAAAAAAGGAAGGAACATGCTTCTTTACTGGACGAGCTCCCAGTAAGGAGGTGAATTAGGTCTTCTCAACCTAGGACTGACTCATGCTAATCACTTGTCTTCGCCTCAAGAATTGTTTTTTATGTAACTGTGTCACTGAACTAGGTACCTTTAGGGAAGATTGGAGCAGCAAGATATTCTGACAACACAATTTTTATCCTAATATAGCATAAATGAAATGAGGTACTAGTATACATCTATTTTAAGGTCTTCATTGATGAAAATGCAATGGTAAGAACAGTTTGGTTTTGTTTTTCCACAGTCCTAGTAGTTATGTTGACAAAGCTTTTACATATAGAAGAAAACTAAATTAGCAAAGAGCTAATCCTCATGTAATTTATTTGCCGAAGTACTAGTTTAATCTACTTTTTGGCTTCATGGTATGTAAGTGTAGGGAAAAATAAGTGAACATAGTGTGTGTGTATAAATATATTCTGCCTTATTCCTGTCAGTGGGACTGTTGCATGGAATTTTTCAGGAGCTCACTTGCAGAACTGAAGTATGAACAGTTATGTTGGAGTTTCAGTGGCCTGGTTATTTAAAAGATATGTGTATATAAACATTTGACTAAGCTGCTGCTTCTACCTACTTACTGTTCTCCAAAGGATTAGACTCTTGCAAAGTGTTTTTTCTGGCTCTTTCCCGTCATACTTAAAACCGATAGGATGTGCTGCCAACCTCCTTGATTCTGTATTACCTGAGATCTGTAGATGGGGTTTTGGCAACTGAGATATGACAGAAGAGCTCGTCAGTCTCCTGTAGAATCATTCTATAGGACTTGATTTCTGCCACCGTACACGTTTCTCCTGAAATCGATCCTCCCTGTCTGGCGCAGTTCTTGCTCCCAAAGCCTCACCCAAAGAACCGTCTGTGATAAGGTACAAGTAAATGGAGAACTAGGAGCTTACTCGCAGCTCCAGCCACAAAGCCATCTGCTTCTCCGGAAGCAGGAAACATCTTTTAGGATTTTTTAGGTGTGTACGTCAAACTACTGCCAAGTCAGATAGAGAAAAAGTTAGTGAAACAGAGTTACGGTAGTTTTTTTTTTGTTTCGTAGGCTTTTTATGAAACCCTGATGTTTGGGTTCAGTTGAAAGGAAATGGCCACATTAATACCTAACGAGTAGTAATTGCAGGAGTTAAGAGTAATTATTATAATCCAAATGGAAATATTGCATATGGCCATTAGTAGTTAAGACATGTGAGACAAAACAAAAGATGTGCGGTTATTTGGCCTGCAAATCTATTTTTGGATTATCCTCATTATCCAATATTGTTGAGACATTATGAAACTGTGTAAGTCAGCAAGAGAATGTGGATTCTTTAAGTGTGATGGAAAAATGAATTGTGGTGTAATTCTGTGAAAAATGTAAATGTAGATAATTAGAAAATGACATGATTTCCACCATTTTTGAACTGTACTGTAGATGTAATACATAATACTGCTGCAAAAAGGCATAGGGAACATATAATAGCTAGGTAAAATATAAAATATAGGAGTCTACTAAATTTATAGTCCATGGCCTCGGTGGGTGAATAAATTTGGTGCCAGATGACTGAAGACAGACACGAATTTTATGTGCTTTGTTCATCTATGACACTCTTTAAAAAGAAACTGCTTCCATGCAGATTTTAAGGGCTGGCTTGTAATATTTGAACTTAGTGAGTTGCCTTAACCTGTAAGAAACAACAGAACCCTAAGATGTGAGAAGTCCTAAGCTGAATTCCTCCTTTCTGTGGAAGAAAACTGGAATAAGCCCTTCCCTGCGTGCTTGGGCAGAGGAATAAGTCTCAGGCTAGTTTGGGGAATGGACTTTCAAGATCGTTCCTGTTACTGGTGTATAAGGGCTGTGTACTGTGAATACCTTCTCAGTTAATATTTCCACAGCTGC
Organism: Nycticryphes semicollaris; assembly: GCA_013400055.1. Taxonomy (NCBI): domain Eukaryota; kingdom Metazoa; phylum Chordata; class Aves; order Charadriiformes; family Rostratulidae; genus Nycticryphes; species Nycticryphes semicollaris. Next base: position 3,079,889 of record VXBJ01003864.1, read on the forward strand.
TATTTCAGTCGTCTGTTCTGACCAAAGAAATATTTCAGGACTTGTCCTCTAGATATTGTGATCCTTCTTCTAGGAAGTTAGTCTTACCTTTCCGAACTGAATCGGTAAATATTTTCGGAAGTGGAAAGGTCCTACCAAAGATAATACCATGTATATATTAATTGACTTCAAAACTTTAAAATATTTCCTTTTAATTAAAGGTCTGTTAGGTCTGCTAATATCTACCTCCACCTTGGGCAAGCCTGTGTATTATTTGGAAATGGAACAGTCTGAAATACCTGTTTTTGAGAAGTAATGTGGAACCAGCAGAGGTAGCAACAGCAGCACGTCTTGGAAAGGAAGCGGTGGGGATTTCCAACCCAAATTCAGTGTTAGTCTCCATTGCAAAACTTATCTGTGAGATGTATGTGAAACAATCCTTTCCATTTAATGCCTGCCACACTCCAGTTTATACATACTGAGGAAGAACGCGCACACCTTTAACTGCTCTTGGACCTCAACGCAGAATATTTAAAACTGAACATCAGAATAGAGTGTTCCCAGATAATCTTCCTGTTGATGGCTGAATGTGTGTATGATAGATCAGAGCCTTACCCTGTGGGCTAAATAAATCCCCTCATTAAAGAAATGAAGTTACAACAGGGGTGAATTTTGCTCTCTGCATGCTGTTGAGCTCTATTCTGTCTAAACCTGTGATTTCTAACACAATGATGAATGCAGTCTTAAAACTTCTTGTAACAAGACATAGGAGTGAGAAAGCAGGTGCAGATGATTAGATGATGGATCCAAAAGTAATTAAGCTGGCAGCACCTTCACTGCACCTGGGTTGGAATGGATTCACCTGAGGTCTTCTTAGCCAGGCTCACACTGGAGTTGGATACTGTGCCTTCTCCTCCCTCAAGCATCAGACTTCCAAAGAACATGGTAAGTTCCTTAATGAACTTATTTCCCATCTTCTAACAAATCTCTACAGCAGTATATTGTATGCAGTTACAGGATTTTACCCTCTTTTCCATCGGATAATATATAGTTCATCATAATAAACTGCTTGTCTTTACCCTTGATGCTTTTAAAAGAATTCTACGTTGAACTGCATGTAGCTATAGATAAAGATCTACTCACTATAGAAAAAAAATATTTGATGTAGTAAACTGTAGCATTGTCTTTGATTTTAAAGTAGTAGATCGAGAGCAACTTTATTTAAGGTAAACCTTGCATGCTTGAAGTAGGAGGCTGCCTTCTGGCTCCTTTGGCAACAACCAGCTTTCAGATCCTGGGACAGGATCTTTGTGAACTGAAGCCTTCAGCCTGCCAAAGTCGAGGATGACGTATCTCAACATATTGTAGACCTTATCCATTAGCTCTAGACCTAGAGAAGCCAGAGAACAGAAAAAACATCAGAATTTTTACAGAAGTTGCTTGTCAATTCTTGGGATGTTATAACTTCTTAATATTGTTATGTAACTGTCTTCATCTTGTTTGGGATATGTGTTTTTGTGTTTATAGTTTTGCTTACTGTATATCCTGTCAAATTTCATTAATTTTAATGAAAGTTAAACATGCACAGTGAAAAGAAAATTATAATACCAATCTGGAAGCACCTAAAGACAAGCAAGTTGTTAGCAGCTTTTTCAGCACCAAGCATGTCTGTGTATCAATAAACTGACTACCAGAAAAAGATCAATTGTCAAACAATTAAATCAGAGAATAACATATTTAAGCCTCTTGCCAATGATGGCAAAATTGCTATCAATTCATCTAGCAGCTTTGGTAGCATAAAAGAAGCAAGCGAAGGAATATTTCAGTCCATCTCCTTTCCTCTTGGCAATCAAATGTTCAAACAGAAGGTCCAATGTACCTTTACAGTAAAGCTGAATTGTGGGGTTTTTTATTGTTGACAAAAGAGCAACTATTATAACTGTTGCAAGATTAAAGAGAAAATCTCTCTAAAGATGTACTCAATTTGAAGGAAATGACGCTGACCCGTACTGATGCAGTGAAAGGATAACGACAATATAATGTGAATTTTCAGTGTGCAAAGTTCAAAGAAAGATGAAGCCGAAACAGCCTAAAAAGCTTGCTGGAAATGGTATTTAAACCATTTTTGCTTTTGAAACAATTCTTGCCAGCAGAAATTCTTTTGTTAGTCATAGCAAGTTTTGATTAAATATTTGTTCTCTAGAATGTCTGCAGATTTTGCGGACGTTTTGTACAAAATTTGTAGGAAGATTGTGAGAATTATATTGCATGGAGATGTATCTGTGAATTGTCCTTTCCACAGCAGCTTGAGGAGGGGCACAACTATGTCTGGATCCATCAGGAAGGCAGAGTATGGCTTTCTGATTTTGTTGCCTGACCCCAAAAATTCCTGATGCAAGTGAGAATACCTTGAAATGCTGGGTGCTGTGAAGACTAAGGAGCTGATGCTGCAAGATATCACATCTTTTTTCCTCACTCTTGATGTGTTTTAAATTCCAGCAACATTGATTTTTGTTGTTGTTGTTGGAGAAATATATTTTTGAAATAGAAACTGGGCAGAAAGGTTTTCTGAGAGCTCTGTCCTGCTACACATGGGGAGAGAAGGAGTTGATTAGGGAAAAGAAAGTAAGGTTGTGTCATGCGCTGTATTTATATGCTATGATTTTTCTTAAATGTCAAAATATACTAATAAAGCACAGCTGTACTAAAAAAATCTTACTTTTTAATAAGAGTATTCTTCAATATTGGCCAATTATGATGATTTCAGAACGTTGGTACATCACTGAAAATGTAGCACCTAACAGTAAATCACCTGAAGCTGCCAATTCCCTGTGCTAACGCTGGGCACTATTTCATCTTTTTGCACATATTGTATTATGCATAAAAATGTATTGTGAAACAAAACTGAGCCTGGGTTAAGCTCTTGGCTCAAAATAGCATAAATACATAAAAATGTCAAAGTCCTGGAAAATTTGATTTATGTTTTGCACCTCAGGCAAATACCAGCTAGACGTCTAGTTTTCAAATTTTTGTCTTTCTCTGCAGGGAATATTATTTTAGTTGCTAAGGAACTACTAACCGAGAATATTCGGCACTGAAGAAGATTTAGCTATTTCTTATTAGCTCATAAAAGCAATCATGCTATTTTGATCACTGTGCTGCAATGAGAACCTTGAAAAAATCTTGAAAAGTAGTTAATTTTATTTAAGCAGTTCCATTGCCAGTTCTCTGAAATCTCTACACATTTTCTACAAGCAGAGAGTAGAAATGTGAAATAAGGACCACCACTTTTTATATTTACAGAAACCTTGAAACTGGTGAAGGTTTGCATTTACAGAAAAGTGTTATGATACTGTAATGGGTGGGAAAAAAAGCTGATTTTTTAATGTTCTACTCGCTCAGTAAAGTCCTTACTCCAATAAATGGGCCAAGTGCATGGCCAGTGGCCCTGCTCTGCTTGCCGAGGCTGGGGCTACAGCCCGTGGTGGTGCAACTACCCCCTTCCTGGGCTGACTGGTGTGATTCTCCCTCCTGGGCCACACACTAGCCTTAGCTGGTCATGGATGGTGAAAGGCAGTGGACCAAGACATTCAGGCATCCCCTGGTTTGTCGGGCTCCCGCTTCCTCTATGGCTTTGGCCGTTGCCTCCTGAGAGCCTGCTACATCTTTACATGGGTCACGGCCCAAAGGGAGGGTGAGACCAGAAGTTCAAAATCTAGCAAGTTTTGGGCTTGTACAACCAGTAGAAAATACCAGAGTATCCCGTTGTTTGAGTGGGGCCAAAATGGTAGTCAATTGTCGTGGACCCTATAAACAGCGACCCTAAGCAAGGATCCACTGAGCTCTCCTGGATCACAGCAGGCTGTGACCAGCATCTCCCCTGAGGGGGAACAGCCCTCCAGCACAATCTCCTTGAGGTTCAAAGACCATTTGCCAACATAGACAACAAAGGGCCAGGACAAAGTCAAACTACTCCAGGCTCAATTATTGCCCATTGGAGGATGCCGATGAATTGAGAGTATTTACTCTAAACTTGAGATGAGGGCAATTCTAACTCTACTCTAACTTCCTTCATCTGCTTCCCTACCTGTCTATGTGATTGAATATATGCATCAGCCTGCCTGGGTGCGGGTGTCTCTGTATTTCACTGGATCCAAATATTTCTGGCTGTCTGTGTGCTTGAGGAGTCGAAGGGGGCACCCCTCAGTTCACTGGGGCCACCCACTGTGAAGGATCTGAGCAGTTACAGACTCGGGTTGTGTGTGAGAGACTCCTTGAATGGTGTGTTTTGTGTTTATACATACCTACATACATATATCTTCATATAGGATACCTGGGAGTATGAGTCTTACCATTCTCAAATATTTAATTAAATCGCTGTTTTGATTATAACCTATTCTACTGAATCGCTTTGTTAATCCTTAAATTGGTTAATGATTAAGTGCTGCTAAAAGTCAACCTTTTGATCTATCCCAAACCATTAATAAGTCTTGAATTGCTGGTAAATCATAACTCTGTCAAATATTTCATCTGCCATGCAGCCCTTTGCCCCAGCTCCTCACCGGCCACCCCTCTGCTTCTCCAGGGGGAGAAATGGAAAGATGGATGGGGGGTGGGTATGTGTGGCAGAAATATATGAACCTATGAACATACTAGGCAGGTCAATATAAAATTACTTTCTCCATAATATGCCAACTGGGGTACAAATATGATTAGATGGAAAAGCAATGTTTTTCTTATACTCTCTCTATATAAATCCTGGGACTCATTGTCCTAGGATCATGGCTTGAAATATAATCCAGGTGATGTCATTAAACAAAAAAGGGGGGATGTAGTTGCTGACTGAATGTTTCTGAGTAGTTTTCTGGGGGCAGAGGGAGTGATATTAAGAGAAGCATGGTTTTTGCCTGCCTTATCTTTTTTTTCCCTAAGCAGCTGCTGTTGGCCACTTGCAGTCACACCACTGTTACTGTCTTCCTGGTGTGTGGTTCCTTATGTGCTTACTGTGAGATGGTGCTGAAAATAGGAGTTTAAATGATTTTCCATCATTTTCTACTGAAAAGATCAATTATAGTCAGGTGGCTTGTGACATTAGTAAAAGTGATTGCAGGGCAAACATTGTGCCCTTGAATGGAGAAGAGAAGGAGTATTTAGAAAATCTGTGTAACAAATCTGTTAAGACAGGCACGGTGTGACAAATAAATAAGAAAAATAAATAAACTGACAGGTAAATAGAAAATAGTTGGTTTGAATTTCAGCAAGGAGAACTCAGGTTAGATACTGGAATGAAGCTCTCAGTATTTAGGAGAATAAACCAATGGATTAGAGACCCTGGTGACAGTAAGGGATCTCTGTGCCTGGAGGACTTCTAGAAAAGGTGAGATAAACAGCTGTCAGCACTGACATGGGTACAGCTGGCTGTGCATCAGGGCAAGAAGCTGTGTTGATGAATCAGCCCATAGTCTGCAAAATATGAAAAGCTACTAAGTGAAACGGCTGTAACATAAAAGCAAAGCTTGCACAAACCCATCCTATAACATACAAGTAAAAAAAAAAGATTATCAGCATATCAGCCAGCAGTTTTGCTTCATTTTTATTTTTCTGTAAATTAAAGCATACGTTATACACAATGCACCATAGGTTTATTTTTTCCTCCATAATGTTTTGACTCAAAGCATAATTAAGTGAGCCAAATAACAAAGCCAAATAATCTCTGAAATCCTTTACAAGCGTATGGTTGTGTAACCTACGTCCCTGGTGCCCGTATAGTTTGTGGAGACATATGGTCAAACCCAGCAGAGGATGCAGCCTACCCCTCACCCTTCTGTAATCGCCTGTCATTCTCCTTTGACTGCAAAATGAGACAGAAGTAACGTTATTCCAAGCTTTGGCACCCAGCTGCATCTAGGGTTTGCACTTAGATGACCCAGGAGGAAGGCTATGGTTGGTCTACAGCATTTTTGGTGGGGACCCGTGCTTTGGATACGCTAGACAGCTCGGACAGGATAATTCTTTTCCAAAGGGAAGAAAATCTGTGAGCGTCGCTATTTATGTTGTATTAGAAGCATTTCATTATTAATTTAAAGCGCACATAAATTGCATAGGCATCTGATGAAATGGAAGGAATAACTTAGTCAAGGCAATTAAGTAAGTACACCCACTGAAAAGCTATATTCCCATTAGAACAGCAATGTGCAGAGCCTTTGCCTGCCAAGTAAAAAGAAAAAGCTAACTGGCAAAACTGAGAACACACAGGTAGAGCTTGCTGCAGAAAATTAAAAATGTGAATTTTCAATAAAATATTAATGGGTAGAGTTTCTTCTACCAACCCATTCCAGGCTTGTGTATGTGAGAGACAAAACAAAAACTCCTGTAGGGAATGTGAAGAAAAGCTCCTGGAAAATAAGGAAGTTACTTTGTTCCTTGTTATTGTAGCTATACTTTAATTTTATTTCAACCAATCTAAACATGCTGTTGCCAGGTTTGGTTCTTAAACTGATAGTGATATAGGCATGGCTTCTGTAAAGGGCACTTAGTTGTGAATATGGGATTTTATACTGATATGATATCTCCACCATAATCAGTTTAATTCACTGTCCCTTGTACAGGAGAGAAATACAGGTTTTGCAGAAATACAGGTAGAAGAGCAGGTAAATTTCTGGACCTTTGCAAAGGCTATCAGAAAAATTTGCTATGGGGCAGTGTGGTCCCCAAAACTCCTGTCCTGTTTTTCTTCTAAATAAGTTAGAAGCTGTTCCCCAGCTCCATGCTCTCTTGCACCCATCTGGGTTCCCTCGGGCCAGTGAGGTGGAACAGGGACATGTGGCATGGGCTGTACGAATCAGTTACATCCCTCTGCTTGGAAAACTTTCCTTTAAGCCAGATCCTGGTTTGGGGTTTTGGGTTTTTTTATTATTTCTTTTTTTATACTAAGTCACTCAAAAAAGCAAATTGTGGGGAAACTGACAGTTTGCCAGTTATGTTTTTATTATGGATTCAGATCCCTTAAGCTACATTTGGGACTATTAAGTTAAATTTTCATATTCGGCTCAAAGACTAAACCAGCAGGCATTCTGGAATATAAAATGAGTAATATACTCCATAAGAAAAATAAATGCTCTCCCAATGATTTACAAGTTTACAGCAGTAACAGTGGCTAATGTGCAGTAAAGTCAAATTTCAATAAAAATGAGTTAATTGAGTCCTCTTTTAATGCTAAGAGAAAGAAATAAGCACATGATACAAATATTAATTGCCTGCAAGATGACATGTAAAAGTGTAAATACTCCGTTATGATAATGAAGCAAACCCTAAAATAAACAGACTGCTGTTCGCCAATGCGTACGGCATCCCCTGTACAGTGTCAGTGTGTGGGAGAAAGCTGCGGATCTATATAAGGTTTTATTAACTGGGAAAAAAAAAAAAACAACCTCTTTTCTACTTTGCACTGAAAATACCTTTGTAATCTACTCTGGGTGTGTGCGTGGAGTAAAAGAAAACAGTTTCTCAGAATCTGTATTGAACCTGCCAGCTTCTGGTCGGGTTTGGTTTTTGTTTTTTTTTCTTTTTAATAGTGAGCTAAAATGGACCTCAAGGGAAAAAAAAGCTACTTTAAAAGAAAATATAAATATTAAATAATTCTTTGTTCCTTTCAATCAGACAAATCTTTCTTTGCCATAAGCTCAAATGAGGGACACATACTGTGCATTTGTCCTCTTCTTGCAACTTCATTAATCTTTCTTTTTATTTTGAATGCAAAAATCGATATTTTTTGGATGCTTTTGACAACACTGTGATACTGGAAGACAAGAACATTACAAAGTCAGCTTCAGAGTTTCACTGTTTATCTTTATCTGACACAAGCTGATGTTGGCCATTGGAAAATCATAACATTTCTTTGGACTTGGAGTGGTGCAGTGGTCTGCTTGCCATGCCTAACACCACAGGATGATGAGCTAAATGTCAACCACCTGCTGACCCTCTCTGTAAGATATTGGGAAAGGCTTTTATCCTATATTGCTCCACACACTCGGGTAACTGTTTGAGAGTCCAGTGCAGAGCTACAAAGGTGGTTAAGGGAGTGGAGCATCTCCCATAGGAGGAAAGGCTGCAGGAGCTGGGTCTCTTTAGCTTGGAGAAGAGGAGTCTGAGGGGTGACCTCGTTAATGTTTACAAATATGTAAAGGGTGAGTGTCAGGAGGATGGAGCCAGGCTCTTCTCAGTGACAGGCAATGATAGGACAAGGGGCAATGGGTGCAAGCTGGAACACAGGAGGTTCCACTTAAATATGAGGAAAAACTTCTTCTTGGTGAGGGTGACAGAACACTGGAAGGGGCTGCCCAGAGAGGTTGTGGAGTCTCCTTCTCTGGAGATATTAAAAACCCGCCTGGAGGCGTTCCTGTGTGACCTGATGTAGGTGTTCCTGCTCCGGCAGGGGGATTGGACTAGATGATCTTTCAAGGTCCCTTCCAGTCCCTGATATTCTGTGATTCTGTGAAATACTCCTGACCAGCTTCTCAGATGATGTAAGTTGAAATAGTTCTGTTGGAGTCAACTGGTTTAGCGGAATCAACTCAGACCTGCACAGGATTATGTTTCTGAAGTATTTACCAAATTATTGCACCAGCTTTGAAATTCTGGAGGTGATAGGAATGCCATACATCAAATGTACTAGAGGGACTTATTTTCTGAGCAGTTCTACTGACTTCATGGGTCTGCTTGAAGAGTAAGATAGTCATGATTCAGCTCGGCAACCACTAAGCTAAAAACAAAAGTGTATGACTGCAAATAATAATGAAAAAAAAATCATATAAATTCCTAGCAATTGGGTTTCCTTGACTGATTGACTCCTGCTGAATACCACTGGTGGAGTCCCATGTGCAAAGGAAAATATCAGGTAGGTGATTAAACAGACTTTGTGATGCTGTAACGACACAAAACAAACTGTGCTCCTGAACCTACATTCCTTAGAGGGTGATTTTGATCCATTGAATCTATTAACTGTGCCTTTGGTATGCTCATTTCTTCTGCAAACATGTCCAAATAATTGTTGCACAGTGGATCCTCTGTATAGTATAATTTTAAGCAGCAAATAAGTGAATACAAGTTATAGAATTTTAAACTCATCATAAAACCAGATTTGTTGATAAGGTTTATTCATATAGTTAAAAACATGTTTCTGTTTCTCCATCAATCTTACAAAACAATCACACTGTTTATAAAATCTGATAGAAATAAAAATATCTACTAGAGTTTGCTTCTAGTAATCAATTACATTAAGATAGATCTTTCCCAATGAAGCAATTAACACATACACATTATCAGTCTTATTTTTTAAAAATACTCTCTAGCTCCCATTTTTTTAAGACCATTCTACCTGTGAGTTGTGTTGCTGGGCTTTGAGTCTGGGTAGAAGTTGCTTTGGCTTCTTGATAACCTAGGTATGAGTGAAATATAGCTGTGCTGCTTTTGAGATTTCTGACAGAAATGACTTTTTTATTTGTTTGTTTTGTTGGGGTTTTTTTTGTTTGTTTGTTTGTTTTCTGGATGGCTTTTGCAAATTTATGAAGGTGTATTCATGGCTTTCAGCAGAGTAAACACAAAGTCTGTAACATTGAGAAGAATGGAGTGATTAAATATATTGACTAAGCAGAGGGTAAGAGAAGTGCATGTGGATGGCTCCCACGTTAGACATCTGAATGACAAACACACACTTGGTGACAGCAGTAAGAACAGAAAGTGGGATGTGGGTGAGAAGAATCTGGAGGTAAAGAATTAAGTTTTAAACTCACCAGTCTGTCAGAGCATGTCTTCTGCAATTTTTGTTTTCTCCTCATATTCTAAATACAGACAGCCACGTGATAAAGAACCAGAAAGTTGTGTTCATGTAATATTGAAATTTGTTAAGATAAGGAAAGAAGTATTATCTCTAAAGCCTGCTTCTTTCAGTCCTTGATTTGTTGCTTTTACTTAACACCTTTTCCCACCCAGCCTGGTTTCTGGAGACAGATGGAAAGCAGCAGTGCACACATGCTAGCAAATTTAGTGGGTTTGCCAAAAAGTTTGTTGAAAATAACTAAACTTTGAAGTTGAAGGCACTAGTGCTGGTGTGATTTTGCAGCTCAAGCTCACAGCTAGCCTTCACCCTTTGTACATTTGAAGGCTACTAATGAGACTGAGAAGGTTTCTGTGAAAAGTAAACACAGTGCAGATATACCGTCTAGTTGACCTATGGTCAGATACTTCTTTGAAAATCAATGTGTGGTTTTCTTTCTTCCTTTCAATGCTTTCTTCTCTGATAGCAGCAAAAGAAAGGCTTTCAGATGTGCAAATATTTTAGTTTTGTGTATTGTTACATTAATCAAAAAGGCCTTCTCTGATACCAACCAAAGATGCTTAAAAATGAAATAATAATAATACTAGTGATAAAAATGTTTATCCTGTGGTCTGTTTCACATCTTAAATGAGAACATACTGCTCTGACTAAATAATAAGCAAGGGATTGTCTTGGGGTTCTTGGGACTGAGGGATCCTGGAGGATGACAACCTCAGTTACTTCAGTTACAGAATATTAACAATTCAGAAGGAAGTACAGGAGCAAGTTAAAGGGGAATTGCTGCTCCAGGGATGGGTTGCAGTCTGTTGTCCTTCCAGAAATCCCTTTGTGAATGCTGATAAGCTGCAGTGCGCCGCTATCGCTCATTGCAGTTACCCGTCACAGGTATTTTCTAAGCAAGTGTGCAGCTTCTTGATTCTTGGCTTTGCTACTCCAGCAAGCCAGAAAAAGGAAAGTAAATAAGGGGGGGAGGGAAGGGGGGGTGGGGAAAGAAGATGTCTGACACAAAGCATGTGATGGTTTTTGGTTTTTCTTTTTTTCCCAAATGAAATTTAAAAAAAAAAAATATTATTTTTTTGAAGTGAACAGAAAGTTTAACTTTGCTTTCCCGAAGCTTTTAATCTCCAGCATTTGCACAGAAAGCCAAATGGTTAGAGTGTTGTTTGAGCATTCCAGCCCCATGGCCCCCAGAGGAGAGGCTGGGAACGTGTGCCGTGTACCCAGGCTCAGGGCCCCCAACCTTACAGCTGCGGGAAGGACAGCAGAGTCCTGCCTCTCCCCCTCTTCACTGGTTGGGGAGTCTGACCATAGAGAAAAAAATCTGAGCCATGACTTCCAATGCCGTTAGCAGAAAAGTGTTACTTTTATTATTTAAGTCAGTTGAAGTCACATTCTTGGGTACATTGGCATTCACCAAAAATGTTGTGTCTGGCTCTGACTTTAGTGCAGCTGCCACGACTATCAGAAACGCTTCCCTGCGGAGGCAAAGGATCATTCACTTGCCCGTTGCTGTGATGCCCACTGAGCAGAAATCAGCCAAGGACACAGCGAGTGTTCCTGTGGATGCCTCATTGGCACAAAGACAGAGAAGGACAGCAATGTTCCACAACATCTAGGGAGGACAGTCATCTCCACTGGCTGGGGTGTGGGAAGAGGACTGGGTTTGTTCCAGCCTCTGCAGTGGTGACCAGCTTCTCATAAGAGGGGCAAGAAACCCAATGGTGGCCCCATCTGCTCAGCCCCTTACCCAGCCTGGCCAAACAGGGGTGGAGAGACCTTCATTCTCTCCTCCACTCCAACTCCACACCTGCAAGAGGCTAATAATAATCTTAAGGCTGGGGGGGAGAGGTGGACAAGCAAAATAGAAGGTTGATTTTACGATCCTAAGGTTGAATTTTGTGAAATGTTTTTCTATGTATGTAATTAATACGCCTCCTGGGGAAGTGCAGCTGGCAATTTCTACATGGAAAACTCTCTTTAAGATACATGGAGTTGAGATATGCTAATCTGATTCAGAGTTTAAGACCAAAGTATAGATAAATTGATAATTATAGCTGTATAAATAACACAGCTCTAATTGGGTGTGAATGTCCTAAACTGGCATGTGAAATGCAGAATACTGCCAATTTTTAATTTCCAGTAGAATCAACTACAACTACTATTCCTACTGTGAAAGTTTGTATGTTACTGAATATGTATTTTTAATGAACCCAGTAGCAATCTAATCAACAGAAATTCATGAGCTTAATCCTGTTCGCTGAGGCTTGTGAAGATCTGAGGTTGGCATCCTGCTATCAAACAATGGAAAGTTTGGAAACCTTTGTCTGTTTCGCGTATCGCAGTTGGTTTGGTGCTTTATTTCTGCCTTTTTTAGACAGATGATGTGACAAAAGCCCCGATTCTGCTGCCAGATTAATCTGGCTGGTGGTGCCTGGTCAAACAGCCCTGGGAGTACTCGGTACCTCTGACTTACCGGCTCAGCATGGCACAAAGCTACTGAGAAACGACAGCACTTTGATGCTAGAGACTTCTTGTCGGATTTCTGGCAGTACATTTTGATGAAGGGCAGTTTTCCAAAGGTCTTTAATCAAAACTGTGGGTAAACAGTTCCACATGCAGATTTGGTGCCTCTCTTCGCATGTATGGGAGAGCCACATCTAGATAGGCAAGTTTTGGAAATCCTAATAACTGTCTGTATCTGACAACTGTGTATCTGATTTTGCATATATGCTCCAAAAATTAGAGGGAAAAAAAAAAATCAAACATCAATACTGGGGAACAATTTTTCTATCAGAAGTCCCTTGAAGCTGTTGTTGGCTGACTGCATGGGCCTGCACTGCACGTCCACTGAGGACAGTCAGCCATGTATAGTTTCTGTTATCTAGCTCAGAAAAGGCCAACCATCCTCATCCTCTGAGATACACACTAAGATACTCTTGAGGCTGGGAGGCCCACGGCGTGTACAATGTCTTCTGATGAGCTGAGGAGAAAGGAGTTCTGTGAGTAGTGCACAGGCAGGGAATGACAATGTCATCTCAGAGACCTCATCTCTGTTTTGGGATGGTGGTGGGCTGCGTGTGAGCTGGTTTCTACAGCACACAGGCTCTGTAGTCAGAAGTGTCATGCTTCTCACCATGTGTGATAGCCTTGGACCACTTACCCATGGACCATTACATCTCCCTTGCTGGTTGTATGATGTACTTTTCTCACATTCCCCTTGGACTGCATTTTACGCTCCAGCAACCCAAAGAACTTCTTGCACCTTCCATTCCTCCTTCTTGTGTTCTTTTATCAGCCCCTTTCACTCATATTAGCATTATTTTCCCTTCTAACTGGAAAGGGAATATTTAGACAATTTTCTGCCTCTTTTGGAGGTTAATCAGATTTATATGATTCAGCCTAAATAAAATATGAAGGCTGAAATTTAATTACTAGCATTCATTTGTGTTGGGAGAGAAATGTTACGATGAGAACATTTGTTACTTCGCCAGCTAGCAATGAGGTTCCTTTGTTGAGTTAGTTACAGAATTTGGTGGAAATAGTATAAACTGATTTGTCACCACAGAGCAAAGCAGGATGGTTAAAGGTAATGAATGACATCCTTCCTGGCTGCAGGCAAAAATCTTTTCTTCCTTCAAAGACAAAAGAATGTGTACCTGTCTGAAGGCAGTGGAGGAAACAGAAGGCTGTCCTAATTCCCTAAAATACCAGTCAGGTGGCAGTGGAGTTCAGCTGGTCCTGTGTGATGGTGTTTAAAGCCAAAAATCTAACCAAATTTGGTTAAACCTCAGCTTGCTCGAAAACTTTGAATTTTCCACTTTGTTCCTAAGCTTTTTCTATCAGATTTTCAAATTAGTGAAGAGCTATGGCACATGAGACTGTATCAATTCCTTGACCCATTCAGTGCTCCTTGTAGCACAAATCATGGCCGTTAAGGTCAACCTTGATCCTCTCTCATTCTTTCTATTCTCTACTGATTTTTTTATCCTTCATCAACGTTATCCATATTCCTGAGTTTTAAAGTCACTGCACATTGTACCCTTAGAGGCAAATCAGGCAGGAGAGGAAGCACAAAAGTAAGGTATAAAGTAGAAAGACACTGAAGAGAAGGGAAGTGAAATGAAATAAATCACATACATATATATATATATATATGCATTGGGCGTGTATGTATTATGTATTATAAATGTATTATCGATGGGCATGTACTGGAAAACAAGATCCCTGACCGCAACAGAACAGAACAGCAACACAAGGGACCCAGGCAGAGGAACAAAATGTCAGTGCCCCATAAAGCAGAAATGCTTCCTGGAAACTAGATGGGAAATAATGGAGCTTCAGTAAAGGAAATTGCATCAGATTTCCTGAAACGTGGTATTTTGCCTCTACTGCAGGAAGGCAAGGAGTACTTTTTGACCTTAAAGTCTGCTTCTCAAGTGACTGTATTACAATGTCATCGTAAAGGGCCCTCTTCTCTCACTCTTAATGACTTCCTTATCAAATTTGTGCAGTTTACAAGCCAGAGGATGATTTTTGTAGCTGCTTGCGCTCCACAACTGCTCTTGGGATTTAGGAATCAAGCTGCTTTTTGTGCCTTTTACGTTACTGCCAGTAATAAAGAACATGCAATTCCACACAGCAGAATTCATTCCACTCTGGGAGCTCTTTGCAGTACTAACTGAGGCAAAAATCCTGGTTTTATCAGTAAGTTGATAGGACTCTGAGGCTCAGAGGGTACTGATATGCAAGAAGGTGACACTTGCTTGTTTTACAATATTTACTTTACCTTTATTTTCCTTCTGTTTATAATTTCCTTTTGGCTTATTTAAGATGATTACCTTCCTTGGAAAGGAAAAATGGATAGTATCTTAACCAATAATCCTGCAGCCTCTGGATGCAGAAGGCTTTATAATCGAAGTCTTTATTGTGTGTTGGCTATTTTTGCACCAGCAGTTTCCCTGCAACTAAAAATCTGCTGCGTTTTCATGCGTGAACCTGTGTGATGGATTCAGGATTTGTGCTTCTGTTTCTGAAGGGGAACCTGAGAGGCGTCATTTCAAAGACAGATTCTGTAAACACACATGCAAATGGATTAATTCACATATATGTGTTTGGGTTGCCTTTGGGAGTAAAGGCACTTAGTTTTGTATGGAAACTGCTTCTGATATAAGACCCATGATGTTTTTTTGTCTGAGTATATGATCTGTTTCCAAGGAATTGAAAGATATGTAAAGGATATGTGGTTGGGAGCACACATCAAGGAGTAAAGAGAGACCCAACCAGCCTATGGAGATCCCTTGTGTATCTCAGTATCCATCTAGATCATAGAAGACATTCAAGGAGGCTGAAGCTCTCTTTCTTTTGATGGAACAAAAGGCAAACACCTTCCACTGCAAGAGCAGAATTACCACAAGAATTACCTCAGCATTGTTGGGCAATATTGCTATGTAGGATTAATTTTTTTCTTTTCTTCAGGGATCTTCACAGTCTTTCCATGAAATCTCATGAAATAGCTCATCAAAATCAGCAGCCTGTAATTCCATGCATGACTTTTTTTATGATTCACACAGTCCGGCAACATGCCAAGCTCCTGGAATTGGTGTAGTCTTTCAGCAATGGCAAACTTTGCTCTCTTCTTGCATCCCCAATATGTGATGCCTGGAATAAAATGCCATCAGAATGTCTGCAGAGAGACCTGCCTTAAAAACAAATAAACATATTTTGCAAACCAGGCTAATGACTTCAGCAATTGAGAACGAAACGGTTCCTAGCTTTCCTGTAAGTTGTCTGATAAACAGAAGTAGGTAAAATGCTTTTCCAATTACCCAGGGCATCCAAATGAATACATTAACTAATAAGATCGTCATATGCCACATGCATTTATTGGAAGAGTTGTGTCTGATTGCTTTGATAATATTTTCATTTCATGATATAGAACTTGATATTAAGAAGTATTTGTTTGTATAGTTATTTCCTTCTCTATATTCAGCTAGATAAAAATTCTTACGTGTTATTGCTGCAACTTAATTCTCTTTTGCATATTGTGAACTTTTTGTGAAGTCTAAATGTAATGGAAGACATTAATGTACTTAAGAGTTTTTGTTCACTGACTTTGCTTACATTGTGGTTTTTTGCTTTGTGATACACCAGGAAGGTAAAGACAATATTTTTTTGCACTAAGAGGTTTTTCTATTTATATTTATACATGTAGTAATTGTAATATGAGTCCAGTAGTAATTTGTAAAATTTGCTATCTACCGCTCAAAACCTACTTTGAATCTCAAAATAATCCGTAAACACTTCATTTTCTTATCTGAGTGAAGCCAACACTTGGTGCGTGTGTGTGAGGGGAAAAAGATGCAGAACGTCAGATAAAATTTCTGTTCCATCTTCCAGTATTAGAGCTTTTCTTTGTCACTGAAAGAAAATGCACTTCTTTGGGGGAAAAGAAAAAATAAAAAGAAAATAACTGTGAGAGAGACCATTATTTCTATTTAAAGCGAGTGCCTCAGAAATGGCATTCAGTGTTTAAAGGTATAGTAAGGATTTTTTTTCTAATGTCTCTTCCTCTGGTATAACTGTGACACTGGGGTGACTTCTTCGTTCAATTTTCATTCATGTTTTCTGCCAATGTATGGTTCTGCTGTCATGCATTATATTAACTGTTCTGGTGGCTGGTAAAGTTTGTATTTGCCTTTACATATCGGGAAGTTATGGCCTAAAACTATGCCTCGGTGTGATGGGTTCCCTACATTTGAGTCAACTACGAGAGGCAGTTTTAGTGTCTGAACCATAAATGCCTTATTCTTCTGAACACTTGAGGAGCAGACTTGGAAAAGATAATGTGATGCATATATAACAGCTGTCATTTTGAGGGGTGTAAAAGTGCTTTACAAACTGTAGTACAGGTTTAGACTTGGATTTACCCTCCACTAAATGCAGTTTTCTCAGGGTGGGGATGGTGAGGGAGAAAATAAATATTTAACAATGCACAGCATTGGCAGACGGTGTTTTAGGAACTAATTAAGGTCTCCCCCCGACATGTCCACAATAATATGTGGGTGCTGTGATGGCTCAAATCAATTTGCACAAAGCCCAGGTTTTTTTTTTCTGGCTGTTTGTGCCTTTTACTGTTCTGTTTTGATTTCACAAAGGCTTCACAAGAACCGAGGGTTAAAAAAAAACAAACCCCAAATGCTAATTTCTGCAATCAGATGTTAAGGACCTGCTCCATAGTTCAGACCTGCCTGAGCTCTGTGAAGCTTTGGAATATCCTGAGGCTTATTGTCACAGTTGTGCTTTTCTCGGGAAGGCTCAAGGACAGGGGCTGGAAAACATCCCCTGTGCCGCACACATCTGCGCTTGGATGATGCTGTGGAGGTTTCAGCCCGTTCCTCCCTGCTCGTCCCCCTGCCTTCACCACACAAACAGCTTTGTCTCTTTCGTGCCATGGGTTCTCGTCCATCTCTTGGAGCTGAGCTAAGCCCAAACTGTGACCTTGAGCACAGAAGGCTTTGTAACTCCTCTTCGACACCGCTGTTTACTTGTTCTGTTTATGATAACCGGGTAGAAAATTGCTCCATTGTACGGCTGAAGAGCGGATCGGTTTCAAATTGCTCTGAAAGGCAGCCAACAGAACAGCTAGCGCCATGGGGGCCACGTTTTTTTTAATGGCCTTCAGTCTGGCTTTCAAGTTTGTGTTCCCAGGTTTGCACTCTCAATCAATTGTAGAAAAAAAAAAAATAATTTCAGGCCAAATTAGCTGTGAAGCTCCATCTACCAGGTTTGGAGAAAACTGAATAAATTTATGACTGAAAGGACTGTAGGAAAATGGGTCAGCACTGGAACTTTCCCCTAGTGCAATCGCTTTGACTGTGCCTTTGTTTTAATCAAATTGAATGCTCTTTTCTCTTAAAATTACAATAGTGGGAACTACT
>VXBJ01003865.1:0-71080 GCA_013400055.1 Nycticryphes semicollaris
GTGGTATACTCATTTTACATTCATGTGTATGTGATATGTGTGTTGGTATTATTTGTCTTTCAGGAGTGTGGTAAAGACTAATTTGTTTGAGAAGTCCTTTGACATTTTGGGGGGTGGGAGGGTGGGATTCTGTAGGTTTTTTGATTCTGTAAAGGCAGCAGCAGTGCCAAGTACCAGAGCCTTATCTTCACACCTCTAGTGAAGACATCATGTCATCAGTAAGAACCTGCCGCGCTGCTCTAAGTGATGGTATCTTTTGAACACACCTTCCTCATAGTGAGAGCAAAACCTATGAAAGGTTTGGACCAAAAAAAAAAAAAAAAAGAGACTCTAAAACTCAGAGGCCTCCTCTTGGCCTTCTGAAGCTAATGGAAAGATTGTTGCTGTACTTAAATATGAGAAAAAACTTCTTCACAGTGAGGGTAACAGAACACTGGAACAGGCTGCCCAGAGAGGTTGTGGAGTCTCCTTCTCTGGAGATATTCAAAACCCGCCTGGGTGTGTTCCTGTGTGACCTGATGTAGGTGTTCCTGCTCTGGCAGGGGGATTGGACTAGATGATCTTTCAAGGTCCCTTCCGATCCCTGATATTCTGTGATTCTGTGATTTGGAGATGTTGGATCAATCCCGAAATGGCTGCGCTGAGAGAAAAGCATTAAAACAGAGCTATGAAGAACACTGGCCTGAATTTGATGTTTTCTGGGAATATGTTGTGCTGGAGGGAGTAGAAGGAGAAAGGAATAAGCCTAAATTAATGGATCAGGGAAAAGAGACCATAAGTGATCTCACAGATAGCAGGAGAAAGTGCGAAATATAGGGTTTCAGTTTCACATCTATGTAAAACAAGATTACAGTATCAGCATTCTAGAAGCATTAATAAAATACTTGGGATTTGTGTTATTTTTACTTTATTAGTTGAGCTACAGATTAGTCATATGAAACCAAAAGTACTTTCTTCCATTAATTTTGCTCATTTCAGACATTATTGAGTTTGTAAGAAAGCACTGTTGCTATTTGCCCATAGGACAGGTACCAATAAAAGCAAACTTACCTCAAAGACACAAGGGAAGCTCGAGCCACCAAAAAATACAGTGAGAAATCACGTCACCTTGTTTTCTCATTCAGGTGTGAAAAGTTACTACTGCTTTTGATCCGCATGCAATGCATCCTATGCAATGGCTTAATGGCTTGGAGGCACAGGTGAACTACTTTACCATATCCAGAAATGAACTGCTACCATCGGTGTTTATACTGGACCCATCACTGTCCGATCTTAGCTTAGATTTCCTCATTGTGAATTAATGCCATTCAGTATATTCCTTCTTTTATTTAAATTGAACCAAATGGTATGCAGCATCTCTGATTTGGTATTGCTATTTAGTGAAACAATAGCTCTCTAAGAGAAAGTAACAGCAAGTAAGTGAAAGTTTAATGGCAAAGCAAAACAGACAAGCATCTTGCATTAGCAAGTCGTGCCATGGTTGGGTGAAGTCAGATTTCAAACAATTGCTAAAGGTATTACAAACCTCTTTGCTTTAATGGATTGAATAAAAAGACTTTTGCCTGACACTTGCAGATAATTTAAAATCAAATAGAGACCATCTTGGACTTGAAAAGGTAAGGATGTGAGAAAGATGCTGAAAGCAATATTCCCTCAATTTCTCTGACTTTCCTCACACATTTTTAAGTGAAACGAAGTGGCTTGACTACAGCTCTAAACAAACTCTTAGAAAGCAAGTCTGAAGCTCGGATTTTTTCTAAATGTTATAATTGGCAGATGGTAGCACTTGTAAGAACAAAGCATCAGTCAAATGCATGACACACAGGGTTTGCATCTTCATAAATGCTGGTAGAGAAAAGCATTGCTCCCAGAATGTTTTGGATGTTGCTATCACAAATGTGAATAATAACAACAACAATAATAATATAATCATATTTGCTGAAATAGTATTTAAAGATCTAATATGGGCATTTTTCCAAACCTTCTCATCTGCTACTTTGTTGCTTTGCTATCTTTACAGTATTATACAGGGATATATGAAGGCTCTGGGGTACTGATAATGACATCTCATGGAAAAGGATGTAAATTCTTACTGTGTGGTGTAAGTAAATGATCATAAAAGAACCACTCAGTGACTTGTGGCTTGGGGGAAAAGTAGTTCTTTGATCTCCTCCCCTTGTCCCCCTCATTTACCTGAGAGGATAAGAGTATGGTTCCTGCTGCATGCCGTAAGGAGGAGCCAACTGCATTTAATATAAAAGAGTTTATGACTTGGTGCTTGGCTGTTCTCTTTCCTCTTCCCTTGTGATCTCTGCAAACTTGAGGTAGCTGGGAGAGCATACGCTGACTGAATTATGCCCTTCCTTACGGGCCACAGAAGATGGCCAGACATTTTCTGAAGGTGTACACAGTCAGTTCCTGAAATACAACACCACTGCTAAAATCAGTGACAAAATAGGCCCTGATTTGGTAACTGATGGTGGTTTTGCACTTTTAAATGTAACTTGTCTGCTGTCCAATCCAAACTGGAAAAGCAAAAGTGAAAGTCAATCATAAAATTACAGAATCACAGAATGGATGATGTTGGAAGAGACATCTGGAGATATCTGGCCCAGACCTCCTGCTCAAGCAGGGCCACCCAGAGCCAGTTGCACAGGACCATGTCCAGATGGCTTTTTAGTATCTCCATGTTGGGGGAATCCACAGCCTCTCTGGGTAACCTGTGCCAGTGCTCAGTCACCCTCTCAGTAAAAAAGTGTTCCTGATGTTCAGAGGGAACCTGCTGTGTTTCAGCTTGTGCCCATTGCCTTTAAGTCCTGTCACCAGGCATCACCAAACCTGGTTCCATCCTCTATACCTTCTCTTCAAGTGTTTCCATATATTGAGGAGATGCCCCTAAGCCTTCTCTTCTCCAAGCTGAACGGTTCCATGTCTTTCAGACTTTCCTCGCAGGAGACATGCTCTAGTCCCTTAACCATCTTCATGGCCCTTCACTGGACTGTCTCCAATGTATCTATGCCTCTCTTGTACTGGAGAGCCCAGAACCAGACACAGTATTCCAGGTATGGCCTCATTAGAGCTAAGTAGGAGAGAAGGATCACCTTCTCAACCTGCTAAGGCCAAAGTCTTAACTCAGGTGGTAGATCTTAAATCTGATCCTCACCCTTTTCTATCTCTCTCTTCCTGCCCAGAACCACTTATCTACTGTTGGATTAGGTATAACTAATTGTCAGGTTGGCAGGTTTTTCTGGTAGCTAGACTACAATCCAGAAGAAAAATTTATCAGTGTTGACAATCATGTTGACAAGGTAGAAGAGAGAAAATGAATCCTGCCAAAGGAACATAGTGATGCTCAAGCTGTCTTCCCCATGAGGACTCCAATATATGGAATGTATATTTTGCTAATTTAATCAGCAAAGATACAGAATTCAGGCAGTGCCAATTTTCCTGAAGAATGTTCAGTAAACCAGAACATGTTCTTACAGCTTCTGTTTGTAATATTAAGGAGGCTTTTATGTATCAAGCACTCACAAAATTATTCCCATGGCATGTAATGCACCAGCATGAGCTCTCTAAATCAATTTAATTCCATACAAGGCTGAAATCAAGTTTATATTAGCCCTCTACCGAGGCCTGACTTTCATGCTGTTAGGAGTTATATGAATTTTCAGTGGATGACATTATCAGATAGTTCATTTAAATGTTATACCTAATGCATATAGAGCAACAGTCTTCAAAAGACATTAGTGGTTACTACACACCTTTTTTCCTCCACTTTTCCAAACCCTTCTTCCTCCATCTCCAGTCTCATTCTAACAACAGCTGCACTACCAGGGAAGCAGGTAATCAGAGAGGTCTTTAACTGTCCTGTTGTCCACAGTAGTTTCCTCAGTACAGGACTGGAACCCACTGTCTGTTCAGCTCAAATGTATCTCAAGGATTGAAACGGGGCACATCTGTACTGTGCAATGTACCTCACTGCAGCGATTCCTGACCAAGTCAATGTGCTTGGCTCAGTGCAGGACCATGCAGAGGCTTTAGCCTGGCCCAAGGAACGGTACAGTGTGTTAATGTGCTGCTATGTCTGTGCGAAATGGCCCAATCCCAGGAATCCCAGGGGACCCCTGATCAGGCTGAATGCAGTAGCAATCTGACACAGCTCTACTGCTGTCAGTTGCGGAGCGGGCTTCTTCAGCACTTGCCTGGCAATTTTAATGCTATTCTCTATGGAAACACTCAGCATGGAAGTATCTGCTGACCTCAGAGGAACCAAGTACCTGCTCACCAGTTTGAGTAATAGGTCACCCATTGGCCTCCTGTCTAGTTCAGTGTGCAAGCCAGCAGTGTCTGCATTCTCTGAGGCTGACTTTCTGAGGACTACTTAATCTACGCTGGTACCTGCTGATATAGAAACAAGCCCAAACAACCTTGTCCCCAGCTGTTTTCTGACCATGTCTGACCTAGGGCTGTGTGGTTATACTGCAGCCAGTTACCCACAATGCTTCAGATTTTCCTCTGCTTGCACTGATGTCATTTTTGTGGCTCACAGTTGCCTCTGGAACTTCATTTTTCATCAACAGCTCTGTCAACTTTGGCTTTAAAAAAACCAATGGAAAAACAAATTAAAGAGCTTAATGATTCCATCTGGTGGTTAATGGTGCCGACACTGGCATAACACTATTAAATGCCTCAGAGATGCAAACACCTTCTGAGTACAAATTATTGACAGAATGATGAGTAATTTTGAAAGAAACTGTTGGCCAAATCAATCATCACTGGAGAATAGTTGCAATAGCGAATCCTGCTCCCTTCTACCTTGGACAAAGGGACTCTAAATACTGAAAAAAAAAAAAAAAAGGCATGAAAGGCATGAAGCAAATATATCTGCTAGATTTTTTTAATCTAGAACTATTTAAATCTTTACATTCTGAACAAAAGCTCTACCTTTATACAAACAGTAAGTCATACCACAGTGTATGTTTAAAAGTTACCTTGATAACTACAGAAAACAAAAATTAACAACTAAGACAGGCCCTTCTGAAAAATATAAATGCAACCTTCAAGTTAATATAAAATTAATTCCACATGGAATCTCGACTTCAAACCTGAAATATAATACTCTTAAATTAAAAATAAAGATTCTTAATATTGTGCCCGTTGAGAGTCTCTTTTTTTCAGCCAGAAAATAGCTATGGTAGGACTACTGTGGTTTCATTTTTGCTTTCCTAATTCTTTAAATTGGAGTAGATAGCAGACAACCCACTTTTCTGCAGAGCTGTAGGATTCTCTCCAGTTAAGACTGAAGTGTGTTGTTCATTCTGTGCAGTTTTGGTCTTCTTAAATTCTTGCATAAATCAAAATCAGCCTAATACCCGCTTCCTTAATTTGTCAGCTTACTTGTTGAAAGTTAATGTAACTATTTTTTATTTCTTTTTAACAAAATCTTAGTTTGCATGCCAACATTATGTATTCTCTAAAAAAGTTACAGATTATACTATGCCACAGTGTGACTATTAATTTAAATCTATCTGAAAATACTCCTCTTTCTCTTTCAGATTTACCCTTGCAAATTAGAAGGAGCCCATGCAGATACAAAATCTCTGCGGCTAAACATATTTGAGTGCTACAGAGACAAATGAGAAGAATTTTCTCTAAATTTCCAGTAGTCTGTCCAAATTATCTCAATTTTGAAGAAAATAATTTTCTGCTGGTGAAAAATATAGATGCAAGGGAACTATTAAGTGACTGGAAGTGACAATATGTTTGGTTTTAATGATCTCTGGTTATGCTTTGCTTACTTAGGGCAGAAAGAGTTGAAAGGGTTAACTGGTTTCTAAAGGTGTAGCCAGCAGCAAGATGTGGATTATCTTGTCTACTGTCCACCTCTTTGCAACAATGACCATGCCTAGTGCAGGAGAGCGCTTGGGGTGAAGAACATTCCTAGTGAGCACAGACTGACGTGAAAGTGGAAGTTAATGGGACTCCAAAGAGAATGTTATTAGTCATAGCATCTACCACTTGAAAACAGACAAATACCCAGTATGCTTAATTGGCTTTAAAAAGAGTATTCATCACTTCTACTATGATGATTCACAGTTTTCATTGTGTGTTACTTAAATAGTTGTTGGTTTTTTAGTTTTTACTCTGCAATGTCTTTCACTATTTGGATTGCTGACAACTGAAAAAAATATCAGAGCTATTTTAATTGCTGTAAAAGGAGACTATTTAATCTTTGGAAGATAAAAAGACTAATTGAGAGAGAGATTCTTACTGATTATAAGTAAAAAGCACTGGTTAAAGTCCAGAAGAAAGATAATTTCTATTAATAAGAAACAAAGGGCCAAGTACAAAGACAAATGCTGATTTACCTCAAAGTTTAGACCATTTTTGGTGTTCTCAGCTAATCTATTATGAACTAACAGGTACAAGTATTTAAAATGCCACTAACTACAGCTGATATTCTGATGTAAGCAATGTCACCTTCTCATATCCATTTTCAAAACCATCTGACCTTTCAAAATAATAGGTTGGTTTGGAACAGTAGTGTTTAAAATTACATCAATCTCGTGAAGGAGGGAGGTCTGGTCTACTGGTCTAGTGCGAGGTGTCCCTGCCCATGGCAAGGGGGCTTGGAACTCAATGATCTTTAAGGTCCTTTCCAACTCTAACTATTCTATGATTCTATGACAATAAGATTGCAGAGCACCAAAAACATCTGCTGTGTATTGCTGGGGTATCTCTTAATGGGTCAATGTGGAGTCTTAGAGGGTAGAGACCCATAATCAAACTAAAATGACTCAATAAAAGCTTCTGGCCATACCTTCTTCATAGGTTTTTATTGACCCAACCTCGTATCAGTAGGGTAAGTGAAGACGCAGGTTCTCTCTGATTCAGAACTTAGCTGTCTGCCATATATTTTCTATATTTTTTCCAGGTGGAATTTCTTATGTCAGCTATTTAAAGTTAAATGCTCTTAAAGTAATATTCTCAAACTCTGTGCTGCATCAAGGAAGGCATTGTGTGTAAAGAAGTAGGTCTGAACTAGGAATTATTTAAATTCTAAACACCTATTAAAGGGTGTGAATGACCCCAGAGACTTATTTCTGCTATACCAGTTCTCCCTGTTTCCTTGTAGTCTCTCAGAGCAGTGACCTTTCCAATTCCACCAGGGAAAGATATCCAGTGAATTCCTCACAGTGCTTCATCTTCCCTAGTTCTACTTTGAGAGAGGCTCAAATTCTCCATTCTTCCTTGCAGGAAGCCTTGGTCTGGTGGCATTTCAGATGGCAGTCTTAGAGGGACTCAGGAGTAGCTCTATTATTGTTATTGCCTAGTCATTTCCAGAATTAGAAGGAATAAGGTATTGTTTCTCACCCCAGTGTTACAGAGGGATTACAGCTTATTAAGCAGTTATTAAAAGCTTCTCAATACTCTTTAATCAAAGAACTGCCAAACTATTTTTAAAAATGAGGTCTATCTTATGAAATGTAGATTAAATTTTTGTTTCCAAACAAATTAAAAATAGGTTAGATTTTGAAAATGTTAATTTACTTTTATCTTTCCTCATTTAGAATGCTTACACACATAAGCGTGAGTGAGAAGCTGGGGGGGGTTTTTTGCTAATAATGGTGATGTTAGTCGTAGTAGTTTCACAGATCACATTCTAACTTCTAAGCCTATGAGCTACACATTGTGAAATTCTCTTACAAAATACCATTTAATAACTTCCACAAATTTAATTTCTCAGAAGTACAGGAGTTAATCTAAATTTCTCTTACAACCAATGAGACACGGTTCTTATAGACCTGCAATGTGTGTTTCTACATTTTCTAGGCTAATCACTTTCATATATAACAGGAAGAAGGAAATAAACTCTGAACAAACAGAATTTTGGTTTAGTTTTTTTTGGATTATAGATTTCTTCTGCATTTCCAACAACTGTTTTGTAACTATCTTTTTTCTGACTCTCAAATCACATTAAAAATCTGTTTTACAATCAGCATGTTTCAACCCAACTATAAGACAGCATTTGCTATTAAGATATCGAGTTTTGGTTGGATGATTAACCTAGTTGGACAGCCAGCTCACTGCATGGAAGTGAAGACCAGAAAGATTTGGATCAGGATTTCTTGGGGCTTCATTCAGTACCCCCCACCTACAGCACAATAAATTATACCTATCTCAGAATGGGCTGTCAGTGCACTTAGTATTTTATCTGGTAGACGAGATTCTAGACAAATTACAGGTACTATTTAACCATCCTTTCTGAGCAAAAATTAAGATTCATCTGTGTTCTAGCTGCACTTATAGAGTAAATGCTGGATATAGGGTGGTAGGGAGTTAATCACCAAAAGTTGTAAACAGGTAATACATTAAATAACTAAGCTTATCAGCCAAAAAAACCCCAAACAAACAAAAACCAGAAATAGGTATCTAAGTACATAGAAATAACTGTCCCTTTGGGACAGATCTGTGCTAGGTGGACATTGGCACAAATCTACTAGAGTTCCTATTTATTCTCTAGAAGCTTTGACTTGATCACTCTGTGGCATTGCACTTAGCACACTTAAAAGTAGATAAACTTGAGAACTGTATTTTATGGGATAGCTCATCAATTCCACGGTTTGCAGAGCAAATAATACATTTAAAGGGCCTTCATAAAATGCAATACTGTAGCAGTTACGACACACCAATTCTCACTGGGAAGAGCCACACCCTGCAGCGGTGACAAAGACAAGCACACACTTTCATGTTGCCTCTTGTAGACCAAGCTAATTGCAAAAGCGCGCTGCAAGCCTCACTGTGACGTATTCACTAACCTGAAAAAAAGTAAAGCAAAAAAGGAGATTTCCTAACTTCACCACGCTTTCATATTTATGTTTGGGCAGAAGAGGAAGACTGAAGTCTCAAAAGGTTATCCAAGAGAGCTGGTCATAGGTGAGGGAATGACCAGTTACTCCAGGCTTAAGTCTACAAACAAGTTTTAATGCTGTCCCTCTCATTTGAATCCTGCAAAGTCAGCTTGTAGTGCAAGAACTGTGGACAGAGACAGCTCCCTGCCATTTATCTGGATGACTCCTGCCCAAAGCAAACGTACTGAGTCCATACATGTTTTAGAAGGTGATGCTGTGTAGCAGGAAGACCTGAGAAACTCTCCTACCTCTCAAACTGCTCGGGAAAGCGTGTACACTTCTGAGGCAGAGGCTGTGGAGTCAGACATAGACAGACCCAGGAAGCTGTAGTGCTAGCTTGCCCTTTAAGTACTGTTGTTGGTGTGAGTGGGCAGGATTTGGATAATGTTTAGTCTCCAGTGAAGAATTAGCATTTTGCCACGTACAAAGTACTTTCTTAAAATCATGGTCATTAAAGTCTTTAACATTGTCTGTACACACAGACCATGAAGAACGCCCTGGTGACACCAAGTAGGGGACTTGGAAACACTACCATTTAACCCAAAAGTCAGTTTGTACCAGCCTTTTCTCGCCTCTCCTGCTCCTACCCATTCAAAGTAAATATCATGTTGCAAAAACTAACAGCTTTACTAAACTCATTTTCATTTTCACATGTATCTCCATTAATTCATTTGACATAGAACATAATTCATATTCTATAATCTGTAACATTCTATAATCTTTATTTGATAATCCAAACTCTTTCGATAATTATCTGTTTTAAGAGACTTTGTAAAAACCAAAACTGCAGATACAGCATGGTATTGTGGAAGTCTCAAACTCTTGCAGATTTTACAGAATAAACAAAAGTCCAACCCCAAATAAGAATATCTACCTGTATGAAAGTCACTGCAGCTGTAAAAATTTCATTGCCATTTGATGGAAGTTATTCTTTCCTGTCAGCTGCCAGCATGAGCCATGTGAAGAAAACCTGGTATGGGTTTGGCTACCTGATGTTCTGTCAGGGATTTATGTATGCCTTGGATACCTCTATATTAGCTAATAAGGAATAAAACAAAAAAAAAATCACCTGGTTCAACCCCTGTAAATAATGGGTGTGTTTACAAACTCTGTGCCTGCAGACATGCTTACTGCCTCGGGTCAAAAATGTTTTACCTTTGTTTCTGGTATTTTTGCAGCATGTTAGGCCCAGCTCTGGTAGCTACAAAGCACTGGAAGAGTCCTCATGGATTTCAGTGGAAACTGGATTAGGCCTGAAGCAAGGCAGACAACTGCCTGCTACTGAACATGCCCAACAGAAAGAATGAGGAATGGCTCCTTCATATTTCCAAGCTCAGAAAAGACTCTTCCAAGATGCTTCCAGCAGGGAAGATGGGCCATTGTGTTATTGAAATCCTGAGTTACAACAGTTCTAGGCAATTTGGTTTTCCTTCTTCTTGCCACATGAGTAAAACAGAGGTAACAATAGCCATTCATGTAGAGGCTGTTGTGAGAGTCATTCTTTGTAAAGAATGCATTAAAGAAGAAGAAATGTAAGCACCATGTTCCTTGCAAAACAGACACCTCAGAGAGACCAGATGATGTAAAATTAAAAAAAAAAAAAAAAACTAAGAATAACTGTAAGAAAAGTAAAGCAATAAATATTACCTGTGCTATAACTGGCTGGGCAAGCTTGCCATCCCGAGGCCATTTCCATTCTCTGGCCATTTCTTCATCTTTATTAGTCACCGACCTCCTTCCTGATTAAACATCACTGTTACGGTGTTGCTGTAAACAAGCAGAAATATAAAACCTGTTTTTCCTGGTGAATCTCAGTAAAACCTAAGCAATCCAAGAAGCTCTCTTTGATCTATGAGTCTTTAATTAAAAAGCCATTTTGCATATCTGCTCCTTCATCGAGCTTTTCTCATGCTACAGGCCTGTGAGGCAGGTATATATTATCCCTGTGATACAGACAAAAGAGTCAGTTACATTCTTGCTTTAACAATTCAAATTAAAAGGAATCTGGTGTCAAATACTGTGATTTTAATGCAATTTTCATTCCTAGGAGTTCTAAAATATTCCAAATTCTAGTGTAAATTTAAAGGAAGAAACAAATAAGGTAAAATGGCATAAAGATGCCATTCACATATATGCCTTTAGTTGACAGTTTCAGGAACATTTTTATGTCTTCATTCTTAATACTTATTAAGAATAATGTGTATTTTGATGCTTCTTTTATCAACCCATAAGCAAGTAACACTTGGTGACCCGGAGAAAGACATTAATTTTGAAACACATAGAAAAGGTCCTCAGAAGAGGACCTTCAGAAGTTTTTTTAAGTGTATTCTGTGTGTTGATGGGCTTCCCTGAACACATGAGAGTCAAGAAGTTTGGGGCTTATTGTTTAAAGTACCAGGGACAGTCCTGGGTTTGATGGTTTCTTCTCACAACTTAATTGAATACAGCAACTCAATCTTTCATAAAACATGTTTTTCTTCAGTTTTCACTGAGTTCTGAAAAATAAATACATACATTTTAACAAGGACAATGCATGAAGCACCCGGAATCCTGTGACCTAATGCTTCCACTTCACATTTTCTATGTATTTTTGCTTGCTTTTCCATACTACGAGGTTGGTCAGTATAGGTAAATTTGCTTGGTTTGATTTTTTTATCCTAATTGAGAATTGTTTAAACAGGTGGGTGCTTTTTTCATATTTTGGACTCCTATACTCCTTTTTTTTTAATAAACAAGGGCAATCTCCCACTAGCTGAGAGGACACCGAACTCCTGTTAAAGTACTTTTATACAAGAGCTGAACAACCCTTCTCTGCACAGCTCCAGTAAAACATATTCGTCCAATCCCAAGAGCTCATTGAGGGTGGTACACCAATGAACTTGACGACTTTAAAAATTAAGGCAGCTGCAAGTTAATGTGTCCCTCATTTTTAGCTAATGTTCCTCTCTTCACAGCATGAAATTTTGATCTCAGATGTCTGGAGTGCTCTGAAATCACTAAAGGAGCGTAAAAAGAGGAAGACCAAGGAAAACACTGTGCTGTAAGTAGGAATCAATTATAATCTTTCATGTAAAGATGCAGAGAACTACAAAGAGAGATATAAACCGTAATACCACCCAGAAGAGAACAGATGGTGTTCAGTTTATGTGGTCTGGTGGGCCTGAAACTTGAGAGGAAATCACCTTCTGTGTATGCTTTCCACAAGTGGGGATCTGCTCCTTACATCTGCATTTGAAATTGACACAGATGATATTGAGAAGATCAGTGTTCACCCCACATTTTTTGTTAGATAGGATTTCAATGACAGACCCATCTACGCCTCTTTAGATGGGACTCACCCACAAAAGGAAGAAAGCTGTATTCAAGGGTAAGTATCCAAACAAATCCTTGCAACTGTTTTAACCAAGTGGTGTAACACAAATCTGGGAGAATAAATGAAACCCAGAGAAAGAAATAGCATCAAGATGAAAATGTAAAACCATGAACAATACTTTGTAAAGGACTTCTCTTAAAACATGCATTTTACTAAGATCTTGCGAAGACAATTATAGTCCTAATTTCCATCCTTACTAAAAACAGACCATAGGAAAAGGAGCTGGAAAGGAATTAGAGAAGTCACGCAGATACATTTAAATACAGAGAGGGACCGAACAACTCTGGAAATATTTGGTGGTGGGCAGGCATAAAGATTCTTTAAGAATAAAGTTCTTTGATGTGTGTAAATTATTCCATATTAGGTCAGTAGCTCCAATTTCTTCATGAAGTTATGCCAATTATTTTTAATACAGAAAATCATAATGATGATTGAACAATACATAGAACAAATAGCATTGGATCAGCTCTTTTTATGGCTTCTATAATGCACTGCATTTTGAAGCACTAAGAAGTGGCAGGGGTGGAGGAGGGAAGAGAGTGTCTACATTTTCTCTGTGTGGAATATTCATCTGCAGCTCATGTCATGCATTCAAGGCAGCCAGAGACTGGCTCCTGAATTCCTTGTTCTCTCCTTCATAGGTGTAAATGTTCTTGTAAGCCAAAGTATGTCGTTTCCTCACAGCATTGGTTTCACAAATGGGAAATTCAACTTTCAGAGTGATTTCTGTCTAGCTTAGCAATTTAGATAACATAGTAGAGGGGACAGGTTCCTGCACCTCCAGGTGACCTGCCAGCAAGATGGAAGTAGTGTTTTTCATCTTCCCACACATGTAGATGTCAATCTTCTCCAATGTCTAACTCTCTGTGGACTACCAGTCTGTCTGAACAAAAGTTTGGTCACCGAAGACTGTGCCTGGCTTTACTTTTTTGGACTAAAGAGGGTAGATGAAGAACAACCAACCAAAAAACCAAAATAAACCCAACCCCATTGTCAGACAACCAATTAAGATATGACTCTAAGCTGCAGGGAAAAAAAAATGTGTTGCACAACATATCACCTTTCTCATGTTCATTAAGGTTTTGACATTGTTCACAGCCTTGTGTAACAGCTTCAAACTCTCTGCTCTGATTTGTAGCATCAAGCCAGGCCTCATATGGCATCTACCTACCTCCTAGGAAGACACATGCTGCCATGCCCAAAAGGGGTGAAAATTCCAACTTCTGGAGAAGTGCTAAATATGTTGGTATAGAAATCTCAACATGGGAGACTGCAGCATCTTCATCAAACAGCAAGATACCCAGAAGGATAGCTAAAATTAAAGTCAAGGAGTTGTCTTGTTATCTTTCTCAGGTTTCATGGCTTCTGTTTCATGTCCCTGCAGAGAACATAGGGATTAACAATCTCTGTCATGTCTATATCCTGGGTATTGGGTCCAGGAGCATACGGATAAGTGAAGCTACTAGCCTAGTCACATCCTTCCTTGAACAAGCGGGTGGGAGGGATGCAGGCTGGGCAGAGCTCTCAGTACAAAATCCACCCACCTGACTAAGCTAACGTGGCTGGCACAGGCCAAAAGTGACCTTCGCAGGAGCAACATTTGAATCAGAAATATGTTTATGAAGCATAATTCCTTTGGTGGTTTTCCTTGTGGTAGAGCAGATTGCTCCTAATCCAGTTTGATGACTGTGACTGATAAAGTGATCTTTCTTCAAGACAACTTTAAATAGATTGCAGTCAGACACCATTAACTTGTAACCGCATTTTTCGTTCTGGAATACTTGTTTCTGAAGCGTGTCCACTCACCTGACACATACTGGACTTTGTTGTTATAATCCAACTGCCTGGCTATAGTTCTGGTACTTTATAAATACAGTTTCATAAGAAATTAACATTTTCATGCAGCTGAGCCTTGGAAGCTGTTCAGCTACATGTTAAGTCTGTGTCTCCCTCCTGTAGAAGTCCTCCCATTACTTCTTGCACTCTTGCTAGGATTCACAGGCACTGTGTAAACAGAAAGGATATTAAATGAATAATGAGCCGTCGTTCAACCCATAGTGCTTTCTTCTCTGTGCCATGCCTGCTTTCTTGACAACTGGGATCCACTGGACCACTGCCATAAGTCAGCTCTGGTGTGACAGTCACGTCAGTCTGAATCTTCCATATGTTGGAGAAAGTTTCTTCTCTGTTACCACCATAAAGCCAGGGAATAATTGATCTGTCAAACTCCACTTCCTTCAGCTTGGATGTTTGCTCTTCTCTGTTTACAAGAGGGAGGAAAAAAAATACAGCTCTGATAGTTCTTGCTAGGCAGAATCCTCACACAGCACTTAGAATGAAATTTGACCTAAGCAGAAAACATACCTTAATTTGTGAGTTTCTCAGCTGAGACAGAAATGATCCAGGTTAATAATTTAGCTATGAAATCAGGCAGCCTCACAAACACCAGCAAACAGCCCCATCGCCTGTTGAATTTGTTACAGACATGTCAGTGTTTTGTCACTAGACTCAGCTCATGAGTTTCAGCAGAGTGTGAAGATTCATACTTCTTACTGGTCAGCACGGCCAGCATGAATGAAGTGAAAATTTCTGGTTTAAAGACTCAGCTATTGTATACCTACAATTATCTCAGCAAGTCACTGGGTCTGTATTTTCAGCTACAGTATGAGTAAAATGTGCCCAAATGTTTGTTCTTCTATAATCTGTTCCTTTTTACTTAATGCAGAAGAACGTGCTAAGCTCCCAATTCCCTCCCAACACAGTAGAAGACTGAAGTGGCAGATTTCTGCTTTGTTTCATTGATAACCTTTCATCAGGACCTCTCTACAGCTAGTGATACGTTTTTCCTGTGAGAATCCTGAGGAGCTTTGTAAACATTGACGGTAAATATTATTACACACATTACTATCAGATCCCTTTCTAAGGGTCAAGTAAGTTGCCCAAGATCACATAAGTCACCTGTGGTTGAGCTGGCACTAGAAGTGACTGCACCAACCCTCAACACATGCACACAGCAGAGATCCTTTGACTGTGAGGCACGGTCAGTTTTAGTCCTGTTGAAAGTCTACCTACCTGATCTTTTTTCCTCACCATCACCATCCTGCATTCCATATGTCTGTTGATCTACTCTTCATTGCTATTGCTTAATTTACCCTTCTGAGAAAGAACAATACTTAAATATTTAAAATTTCTTTATTTAACAGCCAACTTTATATCAATTTCAGTCCCATGACTGATCACGAGAAAGAAGCAGAGAGTTTGAAGCTGGCTAAATTAACCCAAACCTAGGAGACAGCTATTTAGTCCTGCCAGACTTTGGCTGACATCTTTTCCAATTACATGTACTGTTCTACATGTGTATATATGAGTGCATGGATCCATACATTTATCTGTTAGTCTTTATGCAGTTATAAAAATTCCCAAGTGATCATAATAGTATTACGTAAATGAAACCATTAAAGGAAAGAAATAAGCACAAAAGCTGGTCAATTTTGAGGAAAACTAATTATGTAAAGTGTTGGCTGATGGAAATCAAAGGCATCTTTTTGTCTTCAAGCCAATAGCCCTAGTTTCAATTTTGCCGTAAAATATTGCTCATTATAAACTCTTTGCTGACCAGGCTAAGCATAAATATTCAAGAATACTATGCCAGCTCTCATGGCACTGACACAGGAATCTGGTGACAGCATCGGAGTACTGCAATATGTGGACCAGCATTTTATTTCTAACCTGATGGGCCAACAGGGTCCGCAAATCCTGCAAACATGCTCATGTCCTGTGAAAGGGAACACTTTGCTTTTAGGGAGACCCTGTGACCCTATTTGTGGCCTTCAATTAGATGATTAAATCAGCTGACTGCAGAGCTTTTGGGAACAGTAATATGGTAGACGCAAGAATAGTTACACCATCCTCAGTATCCTCAGTGTTTGGGTGAGCTCTATCCAGTGCTTAACTATGCAGGCTGGGGTATACCAAAACCCAGAATCCAGGAGGATAAATGACAGATACATTTAAGAGTGTTTTCTAAAACTGGTAATTGCAAGACATGGTCTCATGGGTGGGAAGACGACAGCGCTACTACAATTAATCAGAAAATATAATGTTTCCAGTGTAAGCCTCAAATATTAAGCTTTTTTGTTGCTCTTCTTTTTCTTGGCTTTGCAAACACATTATATAGCTACTGGGAGCGGACATACAGGGATTGGTCAAACAACACAAAATCCAATTTTTGCTGCAGCATCAATTCTTTTGGACTTCTGGCTATTCAGTTCCCCAAAGAATAAAGCAGTGATAATAACCTATTCCCCGATGAATAATATGCTAGTGTAGTATACTGTACAATACATTGTAGCATACACCCTTTTAAATGCTCAAAAATGCTTGATTTTATGCAGCCACTAGCTGCTAAACCTATTATTATGAATGATTATGAGAGCTGGGGTTGTTCAGCCTGGAGAAAAGAAGGCTCCAGGGAGACCTTATGGCAACCTTACAGCATCTGAAGGGAGCCTACAGGAGAGATGGAGAGGGACTCTTTGTCAGGAAGTGTAGTGAGAGGACAAGGGGTAACAGCTTTAAATTGGAAGAGGGGAGATTTAGATTAAATACCAGAAAGAAATTCTTTACTGTGAGGGTGGTGAGGCACTAGAACAGGTTGCCCACTGAAGCTGTGGATGTCCCATCCCTGGAGGTGTTCAAGGCCAGGCTGGATGGGGCTTTGAGCAACCTGCTCTAGCAGGAGGTGTCCCTGCCCATGACAGGGGGGTTGGAACTTGGTGATCTTAAAGGTCCCTTCCAACTCTAACCATCCTATGATTCTATGTTTTTTTCACCTAAGATACATGCTGATTTTATTAAATCTGAATATGTTTATAAATTTTCCAGTGTACAGGAACTGCCAGTTAAATAGCAGGATATGTAACAGCTGAAATTCAGAAACTGTGCTATAGATACAAAATTATACAGGTTAACTTTAATAACTGTCCTTGTAAGTAATTAATGCTTATAATTAGTTACCAGCAAAGATTTTTTTTCCATTTAAACCTAGCCTGCTATATAAATTCCAGCACCTCCTCCTCAGAGAATTGATCAAGCAGGGTAAGTTTTAACTATTTCTGACACCTCCTCCATCCCTTGATGCTGTTTTAGCTCTATAGCTGGTACTCAGAGAAAGGCTGATGTATTTGGAAGCTACCATACATTTTAAACAAATGGCATGCATGGGGAGCCTCCAGGGTATAAGGCTATCTTGTGTTATGTAAAAATAGAAGGCTTAAGTATAACCAGCATGAAAAAGTCTAAAGGCCTGATTCTGGCCACAGTATCTTATGGCAATCTTCTTTCAGGCCCTGGCAAGGCAACAGGATACAGATCACAGAAAATTATCAAAATGGTTTTCATGAACCACAGTTTCTTTTGCAAAACAGTTTTTCGCAACTATTGGAAAGTTTATCTGCAGATTAGTCATAATTAGAAAATATTGTCTTACCACTAGTCCCTGAAAATGTCTCTGTTGAGATAATTCTTATCTCCTGTTACAGTAGCTAAAACAAAAGCATATGCTTCTCTTTCACAAATAGTGAAATGTTAAGCAGAACACTAGTTTTCAGGGCAATAATATTCCCCAGAGTAGCGTGTTGGTTTGGTTAAGTCATCTCCCATAACCTGTATTCTACATCATGAAAACATTGCCATTTATTCTAACTTTGCTTATGGAAGTAAAAAGTTCAGTTTATTACATCTGATTTTGAATTTGTTGTAGCCTCTCTCCTGTCCACATATAAATCAGCTCCTGGTGAATATCCTCAGAATTTGAGTCACAAAGTTGGAAAATCCAACCTAGAGAAACAGGATGAGAGATTAGAATCAGATGCATACATAAAGACTCATGTTCATGTCAGTCTTGTTCTATGGCATCTGTCAACAGAAATTAAGGTTCATTCATATGAATACAAAGTACTGAAGCATTGGGAATTGTCTTCTTAAACAGATTCTTTGTCTTGAAGAATACAATGGAAAAAGAAGGAATATGCATTGTACATGCCTTCAATTGAAAAACAGAAAATTATGTCTATGAAGAGGATGGGCATCCAGAAAAATGAATTCTTCTGATAAATTCCAGGTTAGACCTTCATATGAACTACCTTAACTCCCCACTTCAGTCACAGTCACTGATTGACCTAAAGCCCAGGATCGCTGCTGAAAAGAATGAAGGTAACATAGACTCTTTAATTATTCTCAGTAGCAATCTGGAGAAGCAGTTGGAAAATTAAGCTGTGCATCACTTTCAGCAGCAGGGGCACAGAGTTCTTTTAGCATGTGGTTCTGTAAGACATCTGTGCCTGCAGCTATACCGTGGCAGGCATATT
Organism: Nycticryphes semicollaris; assembly: GCA_013400055.1. Lineage (NCBI taxonomy): Eukaryota > Metazoa > Chordata > Aves > Charadriiformes > Rostratulidae > Nycticryphes > Nycticryphes semicollaris. Next base: position 18,654 of record VXBJ01003865.1, read on the forward strand.
TTATAGAGTTTGTATTTGCAGTGTTTGTGGATGATTTCAGAAGGCCTCTGAGAGTGTATAGGAACTCCTTAACTTCTGGAGATTCTCAGTTATTCTCACTCGATTTTCTATAAAGGTGAGAACGCACAAGATGAATGGTCAGGGTGTGATCTCTATAGTCAGTCTGAACATTTTCTGTTACAGTGGTTATTATCAAGAAATCAGGTTATTTTGATGTCAAAGACCAAATGAGATGATAAAGAATGGCTACAGACACAGAGTACTAGAGAATGGACTGAGCAATTGTTAAAATTAATGCAGGAAAGTTCAGTTCCCCCATATTCACTATTTTACTATGAATAAATTGAAAAGCAAGTTACTGAGAAACAAGAATTCAGTAGGTTAGAATTGCGGTCACAGAAATGCATGACCTGCTGCTGGGCATTCCCTTTACCAAATGAAAAATAAAACTTTGATGACAGAGCAAGCAAATGGGAGCTCCTAAGAGATCAGAAAGGGTAGGGACTATTAAGTGGAAGATGGTTGTCTTGACCCTTTAAACGTTCCTCTGTGACTAAGAAAAGTCCAAGAGCTGCCTGACTACAGCGTGCATTGGCAGTGTTGAAAGGAAGCGTGCACGATCTTGAGACCACTGAGACAGAAGAATAAAGAGGCTGCCTGTGAGCACAAGAGCAAAAAGTGGAATCAATACTCGTGCAAATTTAATAGCTCAGAGACACCAAGAGCATGCAACTCTACAGCAAAGCCCTTCAGAAGTGCTGGTGCTTTGCTGCAGCCAGAGGAAAATGGATGTCCCATTTTCAGAAAACAACAGAAGACAGTATCATTTCCTTCAGTGCCTATATATTTGTTTATGGAAATATTCCTCCATGCTAGGATGCTGGGTATCCCTGCAGCACTTCTAACCTTCACCAGCCAAGGAATTTCAGTTCTGCAGTCCTGATGGCACCTGACCAACTTCATGGCCAGGATTAGGAAGAAAATGCATGAATGCTTTTTTTTTTTTTCTTCCACATAACAATGTTCTTAAAGAAATCCAACAAGAGGTGCAAAGTAAGCAGTCCTTCCCTTCAGATCATTAAATTTGTTGACAATTTAGGCAGAACTGGTATAATGCCTTGTGAAGAACTTTTTGTTAGTGTGTTAGTGCTCCCATTCAGAGCAAAAGTTATTAAGCCAAATATATGTGGTCAGACAGCTTCCAGTAGGGAAAGGCTTTAAATAATATCCCAGTTACTCACCCTGTATTCTGCTGTCAAAGAGTAGTGGACCTGTGGTGGCTATGTAGAAAACCTTGTTGGCAGATGATCAGAGATAATCAGAGAAGGATTGGGTATTTAAAAACAGATTGCATCCAAAAAGCAGAGGGGGTTATTACTTGACAATGACTCCCTTCTCGTGCTAATCCATACTTTAGTCAATTCAAGCATTCAGAACAGCTGTCCAGGTACAGCATAACCACCTCTGCTAAGCACCAGCCACCCAGTCAAGCTGCCTGCTGCTCTGACATCTTTCTTCACAAATGTTGGGTGAGAACGATAAGCCAATTGGGATGGGTGATTGCCCAGCATCATTTTGCACAGGAGGCGCTAGACAGGAAGAAATCAGAGTGCAATGCTTATAATCATACACGTATGGGTGAATCAGCTTTCAAAAACATATATCCAAAGTTTATTCTTTTTATTTTTTTTTTAAGAGGAAGACTACGGTAGCACCTAGAGAGTTGGAACAGGGTTGACCCCAACCTACAGTTCTGCACTGAGGATTACTGACACCTGCTGAATTAAATGCTCTGGATGCAAATGATTTTTACTGGTGCAATATGTTATGAGTCTATCACCTTGAAAGAGGAGACTAAAAATGCTTTGATAAATGGTTTGAAACATCGCCCAGTTTCACTGGCTTTGTTCTTCTAAGTGTTTGTACCTCTTGCTTCAGCTGCAAAGCTATTTCATCATGTCCTGAAACAATGCTTTGCAGAGAACTGCAGTATAACAAGCTATAAAGTGAAGCATGTTGGCCTACCCAGCCAACAGAGAGTGTAGTCTTAACAGAAAGTGCTTTATTCCCTTTTGCAGCCAAACATTACAACACTGCACATTTACACAGCACAACCTTACCTTTACTTCCTACAGGCATGTTGGATGCTGTCTCAGGTTTTCTTTTTTCCTTTGTAGTGCAGGCTGGTAGAGCAAAGCTTTTCTTGTGTCATTCTTTTCTGATGGCCATGGTTTCACACTCTATACATTCAGACCCTGGAGCACCCCTCTTAACCTTCTCTGAGGCCTGGCTCCTCCGGGATCTCATACTTTTGTACACTAGTGACTTCTGGTGATATTTATGGTAGTCAAACCCCTCAGTGGCTTCTCTCCAGCTGCAGGTTAGCACATTCACAAGTCCCTGAGGGAAACCAGTGTCACACTAGCAAGGAGCTGCAACTTCTCTCCAAGTTCCTGTAATATGTTGGCAGCCACAGACTTACTCCACATGCTGAGTGCTCATTTGCCTGTAGGATCAAAGATGTTTGGGAGATCTTTGGGTTTGAGTGCTTGACAGTGGTTATACCCAGGGAATGACAAGACACTTGTCGCAAAACTGGGTGTTTTTCTTTTCTTCTATCAACATTTAAGAAAACATCTTCATGCTTTTCTATATGCTCACCTATACAGATGACACTCCTGCCTTCCATCTGGTTGAGCAGGAAAAAAAAAGCTGTATCATTGTGAGAGCAGTAGCAGTTAAAGAACACAGAAAAGAGACTAGTTAGCTTTGCTGCCCGTAACATACATAGGTAGACAGGCTGGCCTTTCACAGTTGAGGCTGAACCACATTTCTTCCCAAGGAGGACACTCCTAGATAGAACTCAGAAATACCTGTGCAGAGCAGCACGAGGAGATCTAGTGCAATCATTCATTGCCAGACCAGGGAGTCTCTGCTCTGACATTGTACGCTTTGGACTTTGCCTGCTGAGGTGCAATGTAGTGTAGTGTAATGTAATGTGTTGGCTGATTTCTTCTCATCTTTGTAAAGCTCTTTTCTCTTGCCTCGGTTAAAATTAATCAAATAAATTCAAAACTTTGCTTTCTTAGATGTGATATGCAAAGGACTTTTAGACAAATTTTTGAGTGCCTAAAGAAATCTTCTCCTGTAGCTGCTGATTCTATATACCCTATTTCATATTAGGCTTTGTTATATTTTTTTTCACTTTGGCAACTCTGATCTTCCATGGTTATAGGAGGACAATCTTTATTTTAAACTATAACAGTTTAATTAGAAGACTGCCAATGCAGAAAATCTATTAACAAGTTTAAGGTGTTTTAAAAACTAAAATACAAAGAAGTTTACCAAAAAGGTCTTAATTCTCAAGCCTCTAAACAAACACAAGCTTAGCTGTAACCATATGGTTACCCCCTACAGTTTCAATGGTAGCTTCTTACACTCTTTGAATGGAACCAAACATGTTCATAGACTGGAACAACTTGGAGTAAATTTCTGAAATTCAAAAGCAAGTTAGGCAAAACAAGGTTTGTCCTTGGAACAAAAATACCAGTTTACAGCAAATGTGATGAAACCTGAATTTAAAACCCAGTTATGTAGAGGAGTCACACCCTAGATGAATGCTGTGAACACTGGCTCCCAGCACGTTAGTCACCACACATGAAGGTCATGAAATCCACAGAGCTGTACAATGTGGTCGTGTTCAGTCCATGCCAAAACAGTAGAACAAGGCTATTACATGTCATTCTTTTACTAACTGCTCAAGATTTGTATGTTAAATATATTAAACTCATGAAACACTGACAGCAGAGATGAACATTAGGTACTACACCTGAAGGAGTTAAGGTTAGGTATAAGACACTGTCATCTTCCCACTTCTCTCCCTCTGTTCACGCTGCAAGGCAGGATGCCAGTTCTGGTCATGTGCCTCCCACATCTCTCCCCTTCTGGCCTGGCCACATCTATCTTGGGACTCCTCTTCGTGCCTACCCTGAAAACTAGTTGACAGAAACTTTCCTGCTCACATCACTACTGGCGTCATAGTATTACCTGGAAGTAAGCCAGCGGGAAGATCTGTAGTGAAATATAAGGACATTTCTTCTGGTATCTTCTTGCTCCTCTCCTTCATTCTAGTTTTCATCTACAACAAAATGAATGTTTCCAGTTTAGGATTGGAGGACGTGTAAAGGGGGAAAAGGGAAGCAGAAAAATACCCTGGATATAAAAGAAAATACCTTGTCAGACAAATACACAGGTCCTGCTTCCAGCGCTGCAGCTGTAAACGTTGGTTCCATTACTCCCTAGAATGAAGAAGGGGTGGAGCACCCCAGAGGAAAATAATTATGTTAGCAGCTGTGAAAAAGAAACTGTTCATGTTTTTTACACTAAAAGTGAAGCTGATTAATTACATTCTGTGTGAGGCCTTGAAAAACTGTTTCAAATAATACAGGAACCACCACCATATGAATGAGAATACATTAACACATCAGTGGATTCAATGATACTAAATTGATTACAAAACTGAAGAACAAAAGACCAGGTTTTGATAATTTAGGTTCATACCACTCTAATCTAGTGTTTTCATGAGGTATGACCTACGATCATTTCTACATATGCAATGTCCCTCTTATCTGAAAAAGAAGACTGCTTGCCTCTGCAGTTATGAGTCAGTGAGTACATCAATAAATATGCTTTTATTAGAAAAAGGAGGCTTATGACTGTCATAAATATAAAATATTTATTTGAAAGTTACCAGTGTGGGGACTCTTGATTCTGTACAGACTCCCATCCGCTACCACGACTGCACCCAGGCATTGAGATCTGCTGTCAGGGAGATGTGCACTGTAGCAAATCCTAACGCAGGTACCTGTATTGATGCCCAATGCAATAGCTCCTTATCACAGAAAAATAAGGAGTCTTTTTGAAGCACTGGTCCAGGCAATGACTTGCTTTGTTCATGTGAATCTTGTAGCTTAAAAGCAATTTTAAAAATGAGCTCCAGAGGAGACAATAAACTGACTTACTTTTATATTTCACAGCGTGCATCTATTCATGCAAACTGAAAAGCGTTTGCTTTGTCCCAGTCTGTGTGCACAAACAGCATTCTGTGCTTCTCAAGGTGACTTTGAGCAGTAAGACATTAAATTTATTTCTTTTCAGAAGTGCTCCTTGCATCCTTTGCAAATCTGTCCTCCAAAGGACACAAATATTGTGGCACTAGCTGATACAGGCCAGTATGTCTGGATTATGGCTGATGGGCTGTAATCAAAATGGTGTTTGGTGGGGAAAAAAAAAAGAAATTGCTAAGGAATGTTAAAATAAGTCCGCAGTGGACATTATTAAATGTGAATTCTTTGGCTGCTTTTGTCACTTTAAACTTTAACTACTTCATTCAGGTTTTGAGTAAAACTTTAAGAAAAGCAGTTGTTTCAGAATTAAGGAAGCCCTGCATCCCGCTCATGCTAAGGAAGACACTTTTTGGTGACAGCTGTCATTTCCATATTAAATGTTATGGGTGCTGATGGCTGAGTCTCCACTTGTACACTGACTACAAGTGTCCTTTCTCCTCAGCAACTGGTGAGGGGGAATGCCTTTCCTTCAAGAGTTCAAAAGACATATTTGCCCTCATGCAAGAAACATCTTCTTTGTCTCCATCTAGTCTTTGGATTCAAAATTAAACCTCGTCATAAAAATTGTCCCATTTACTCAAGTGGATTTTTATTGTTGAATAAGGACTATGAGTTTTGACCCTAAACTAGAAAAAAAGTCTTAAAGTGTCATAAACACATAAATAATGGCATCAGTCCCAGAAATACAAACAGCAACAAATATAACCTCCTCTGTTCACCTTTTCTTGGGACTGATATAGGCCACTTACTCCTTCATTGTGCTTCCTCCCTCTCTTTCCAGGATTAAACCGCAGCTGTCAGAGATAGCTCCCCCACTCCTTTCTATGCCTTTTCTTGACACTTACATACAGCTTGGAAAGAATACACAAAAGAAAACATAACATACCCCAAAAGAAGTCTTTTCCCGAAGTTCATAACTTCTTTTGCTAGAAAAATTGTGGAATGGGAGCTGCCTCATTGGAAGAAAAGAAGAAGAGGTGAATCTCTGTTGTCTTTCAGGAAAGGGTTTCAAGTCCTACTGCTTAGTTACTGTGTATTTTGGATTGCATTCAGCCCTTCCCTTAACTCCCCAGCCTTTGTCCAGGAGGCTGGTTAAGAAAAAGGAATAGCCACTGGGAGAAAACAAAACAAACAAAAAAACCCCAAGTATCTTTCTCCAGCTAAAAATGGTATTCACATGCTTCTTCTGGCCCTACGGCCTGTTTAATACTGTCTTCTTATCATCCTGCCCAGTACAGCATGAAATTACAAAATGTAGCATTCATTACTATAATGTGTATTAAAAGCTAGGAACAGCTGACTGGCAATAACAGAGGAAGGGCAAAAAATCTGAGCTGGTAAGGGCAGGCTACAAGATGTGGTTCACTCCCTCTGCTTCTAAGAGACCAGGTCCTCTTAAAAGCAGCCAGGTGGGGAATGTGGAGTCCTGCTGTCAGTCTTTTTTTAATGTTTGCTTTGTTAATGCAGTCAGTCCAGCTTCTTCCTCCTGCTTTGCAATTTTTTTTCATTCAGCATTCCTATTTTTCATGTTGGTTGTCAAGCTATTACCCTGTTGGGTATCTCTACTCTCTCATAGACACTATAGTGCTAATTCTGGGGTTGGAAGCAGCGTAGCCTAGAAGGTGCTTACCATTGCTCCACCCTACATGGCCTCTTCTCTGCAGATTTGGTAGACTAGCACACTCAAAGGTAATGATGCCTGGACAAACTTAGTGAAAATCAGGGTAGATGATAGAGGCCCAAGGAAGTGCCCCCACCAAAAAAAAAAAGGCAGACCAAACTCTGCTGAATTGTGTGGCACCAGTCAGCTGGCCAACCGCACGGGTAGTATTTATTAAAAGCACAAGCCATCTCTCCCTTCACTGGGGTACCTCAGAGATTATGAATGCTCCTGGAGCCATCATGGGGAGGAAAAGAAACAACCTTCTGAGAAAATTGGCTTCATTAATTCATCTGATCATGGAAATATTTGTGCTGCTTGTTGTCCCTTTTCCTCTAGTGCCCTTAATTCTGGATGGCATGTCAGCAGCCTCCTGCACAACATGTATTCTTACCTGTCTTATTTTTCCTCCATCTAACTCTGGTCAGTATTTCTGTTTCTGTATTCCCTGGGCTTCTCTAGACTTTATGGTCTCCTTTATGTGTGACTTCAGTTCTAGAGTCAGCAAAAGCCATGGTATGGCAACTTGTCTGCTTTGGCACATACTAGAGTGAATGGACCAGTAACTTTCTTTTTCAAGCTGTGAAAGACACCAAAACGGATATATTGAGGGGTAAGAACAGTCCACTATACGAGAGACTAATGGATTAAAATCAAACACTTAAGTGGAAACACTGCTATAGGATCTCTCAAGACCATTACAGTGCCCAGCTACAATAAATGTACAACAGGAAAATCTAAGGAGACTCAGAACAGAGAATTCAGTGAATATGACCCCTGAAGTTCCCCTTCCCCCTGCCACCAGGCACAAAAGAAAATCAACAGCTCTATAGATTCCTCTTCTACTTAATTAGAAAACTAGAATGCTTAATTAGAAAACTAGAATGGAAAACAACAAAACGTTCTAGGCAACATTAGTGCATGTGCTTTTGTGTCATCCTTTCTTAACATGAGGAAGGGCTACTCCACCACGTCTCTCTTCAACAGCCTCAGACAACGCTAATTCTGACTGGATTAGGGGCAACAAAGCAGCAGGAAAACAGTAGCAAGCATTAAATAGCTCACTTGCTCTATCGTGCAAGGTGTATTCTGCTTTAACCAGAGTAATAGGACCCTCCTGGAGGTGGTCCAATTGTATTGCCATTGGCATGCACCGTGGTTCAAAGGGAGAACAAGTGGTACCATGGCAGTTCCCAGGGGGTGAGGCAGGTCGCACTACTCTGAACAAGCCTTAAGCCCAGGGGAGTCCGTTTCCCTGCTCCCATGAAATGGGAAACAGTTGGATGTTTCCACATTTGAGTACTCTTACAAGCAAAAGCACTGGAGAACACACTGCCTGGACACCTGCACAGTTGATGATGGAGCTCCTTGGCTTGGTACTAAAGCATTAGCTTAGTCTTTTTGAAGACTCGTGCGTGCTGAGAATTGTACCAGGCCGGAAGTGAGGAAGTGCCCCTGGGTATGAGCCACAGGGTGAAAACGGAAGCGAGTAGCTGGCCTCAGTGGGGCCAAGGGGGCAGAATTTTTGGCTCAGTGAGCTACAAGGCATTACTAGTATTCCCAAAGAAAGACCTGACTGCAGAAGCACTTTAAAACACAGTTATGCAGGATAAGACCCATTTATAACCTTTATAAGTTTTAAACTGTATTACACTATAAATGCATCTAAGGCAAAAATATGCCAGTAAGGAAGAAAAAGAATATTATTTTTAGCCAGCATGGTTATATTAGTAAAAAAAGCTGTGAAAAGTGTAAGCTCAGTCGAGGAATTTTAAGAATTAGGCTGATTCAATGAACCATTAGTGAATGCTAATAATATGTGTATTTCTCCTTGGTTTTATAGGTAGTGATGGAAATGGGACAAGGCAGCGCCCTTTACTGAATATTAAAATCTTCCCTTTTTGGCTTCATTGGACTTAAAACAAGTTTATTTTTTCTTACATTATCTTCCTTCTGTACGAGTTACCTCTTGTGCAACTGAGCTAATTTGTTCAGTGTTCTCAAGTTGTAAAATCTTAACAGTGCTAAACGCTGTAAAACCCTTTCATTGCAGCTGTTTCCAGTGGGAAAGGAGTGCTTTGTTTTAGCAAAATTTTCCATTTTTTTTCATTCCACTTTCCACCAAGAAGAGACTTGCTGATGAAGACAGTCATCTGCATTTTTGACCCCTTCCTTGGCGATGGCTACCACCTTGTCACCTTATTCCACTGGCATTTTCCACACCAAAACTCGTTAGGTGAAAGTGGGTTGCCTCAGTCACGAGTTTAACTTGGAATCCCCCATTTCCATCCGGCTGGAAAACAATGACCACTGAAATGAGCCTTTCAAATTCGAGGGCACACACCCCTCCTAAAAAACACTGTTAACACACCTAAAATGGCATCTGGTCACCGCTCTGCCCGTCAGTGGAGGCTACAAATAGGAACCACGAGATGATCGGGCACAGGATGAAGTTGGGAGGACAGCGATGGCGCCGGCACCCGGTGGTGCCCCACACACACATAGGTTTGAGAACAGCGATAGCGCCGGTGCCCCAGCCGCGGGGGCAGGCGACACGGGAGGAGTCGGCGGGAGACAGCGAGACACCCGCTGCTGGGCGCAGCCGTTACACGACCTCCCCTCACAGACCGCCCGCCCGTACCAGGGCGGCGCTGGAGGAGGCCTCTCCTCCTCCTCCTCCCTCCTCTCCCCCCCACCCCGACCTCGCCGGCGTAGTCCTCCAGCCTTCCCGGCGTGCCCCGCGCTCACCATAGAGCGCAGGGCCAGCCCCGCTGCTGCCTCCCTCGCGCTCTCTCGCTCGCCCGCCCCGTGTGTGGGAGGCGGCGCGGCCGCGGCGACATGGCGGGCGTGGGGCAGGCGGGCAGCGCTGCCGCCGAGGCGGAGAAGCACCTCAACGGCGAGCTGCCACCGGAGCCCGAGGACAAGGACGGGGCGGAGGGCAGTGCGGCGGGACTCGGCGCGGAGGATGGTGCCAAGAAGAAGCGCAAGAAGAAGAAGAAGGGCAAAGCGGGCCCCGCGGGTAGGGACCGGGCCGCGCCGCGCCACACCGGGACCGTCCGCTGACAGGCCGGCGGGGCGGCCTGAGGGGGCCGCGACCCGGCAGAGCGGCCCTCGTAGGCGGCAGCGGGCAGCTGAGGGTGGCTAAAGGGTTTTGGGGGGCCGGCATGGCTATGGGAGCCGCCGAGGCCGCTCTCCCGACTCGTGGCGGCTGTGCGGGCTGAGCGAGATCTCCTCGGCGAGGAGGGAGCTGGCAGGTGGCCGGAGGATGCTGCTGCCGTTCAGCACCGGGGTAGCTGGGTCGAGGGAAGTCCTCCCTGCTCCAGTGCACGTAGGGGAAGCCACTCTTCCTTCGTCCCCTCCCGTGCCCTCGGGGGAAAGGCGTAAGGTTGCTGCTGTAAAAGTCATCCCGCATGATGGAGTCTCTGCACCCCTCCCAGGTTCGCTGAGAAAGCTGGAGCAAGTCTGGGCAAATAGCGTAAAGGAACTACGATTTGGGTTTGTTTTAGTAGGCTAGCAGTTAGTGATGATCATGCTGTGCGTTTCTAATTATCTCCTTCACGCCCATATTATCTCACAAGAGCAGGCTGCTGCTACGGCAAGAAGAATTAGTAACCCTGGCAGAAAAAAAAAGTAGTCAGAAGTATTTGGATGGTGCTACCTCTATATGCAAGCTTCAGTAACGGTACCTGTCACTGTAAAGCCCTATAGTCTTACACATTGGATCTGCTTTACAAAAACAAAAAAAAATCACCACCAAAAAAACCCCAGCACGTGCTCTGGTATCTGTAGGATGAGTACAGCATCATTTTTCTATGAAGTTTCACTGTAAGTCTTGCTTTAATTTTCCAAACAGGACAAGAAACAGATAAAGAAATGGAAGGTGCTCTTGATGATGTAGCAAAACAATTGGATAAACAAGCACTGGAGGAGAAAGAAAAAGATGATGATGATGAAGGCAAGTGTAACTCTTGACATTTACAATTTCAGCTTCATCCTAGACTCTCATTTTAACAAATTTTTACAGATGTCTCTTGGTTTGGGGTTGTTGGGTTTGTTTTTTTTTTTTTAGCTTGGGAGAGCTGAGATGTAGATATGCACATATTTTTTACTTACTTGACAACAATTTAACTGTCACACGTGCATACATATGAAAAATAACAGGGATAACAGCTTCATAAAGCTTCTTGTTTTCAAGGATCTTGCTACTGCAGGGAAATGTTTAATTTAAGATAAGGTAAGCTATTAATCATTCTCGCTTGCATTAGCATGGCCAGTGTAAATTTATGTTCAAAATACTGTCTCTTGTTCTTGGCTTAGAAAAAATACAGAACAAAATTTTAAAGGAGGATTTTAATAGGTCTTAGAGTCTTTACCAGTGACTTGAAATATGTAATTCTAATTTTTCATTGAAACTGAACTGGGGAGAAATTAATAGACAAGTAGGGCATACACCTTATGTATTGCTTGTGCTATGCAGCAGATGTTTGAAGCAAGTGCCTTAGAAGTGTCTAGTATTGAAATGCAGGCTGGATGCATCTCTCCTGTAGGAATATGAGGTCAAAATGCTGTCTTTGTTTTGAGGAGTAGTTCTCAATAGAAATGGACATGTAAGAAACTACATTTCTGAAGTCAGTAGTTTAGGTTCATTCTTGTGAAGTGGCATTTGAAGTTGGCTCAGCACCATAAAATGGTCTTTATTATTCTGCTTAGAAACCTTCCTAGTTGATTATTGCTGGAATTCAACATTCTGGAATTTAATTTAATAAATTAGATATAGGAGTTTAAGAAATGAGTGCACTGAGATACATAAAATTACAAATTAATTGCTCTTTGAACATTATTATTCTAGATATAGCATCCAGTTTTATGCAATTACTTTCCGTACAAGCCTATTCTGATGGGTTATTTGTTTTGTGGTATATTTCAGGTTATGGAGTTGAAAGATAATTAATACAGTAAGTGCTTTGCCATTGTTGCAACTAAAGTAAAAAATACTGAGAAGGATAGTGAACGTTTATACGATGAAAAAAGTTCTTTGAAAATTATTAGAATAGTTATAGTTCCATCTCAGGAGAAATGCCATTGTTAGTCGCAGATAAAGTTTTGGGGTTTTTTATGCTTTTTACAGTACTAGCAATTAATATTAGAAAGTATAACGAGAATATGAAGCTGGGCTATCACTGCAATAATAATCTGCCTTTTCCCCACATGTTAGACTTGGATTTGTTTTTAGAAAAACAATAATATATTTGCAGACCAAAAGATTTCTGTAAGCTTTATGAAGACAGCTGTGTGTTCTTTCTTGTACTAGTTCTTACCACTTGCCAACTTAATGGTGCTGTTTCAGAGGTAGGTGCTGGTTAAGACATAGAGCTGCATTAGATTAAAACCAGTAAAACACCTCCCCACCACCATCTTTTTTTTTTTTTTTTCTTGATAAGCCCATAACTGAATGGCCTCAGAAATGAGACTGTAAGCATTTTTGAAATCTGGGAGAGATTAGGAAGTGCTCTTCACGTTTCCATTGCAGTGTTAAAACATGCTGATAGATAACACTTTTGCATGCCATTAGGCTAAGTTATTAAACAGCTATGCAAAAATGGCATAAGAATTGGCTTCAGTTTTGCAAAGATCTCAAATTGCCTTTCTGGTGAAAATTGTTTTCATTACCAGCTGAATAACCTGAAGACAAACAGGGTATTGGTCAGATGCAGTTCTGGCAGCACAGTTAGTCTGCAGCAGTCTTCAAGGACGTGAGAGCATAGGTCTGGTTAGTTTGACTCGCAGTTGGCAGATTCACGTGCAGTGATGTACAAAAAAGCCACAATAAGCAGATAACAGTGACAACATTTAAGAAATGCTGTACTTTTTTTTGCAGGTTAGGGCTAGCCTTTAAAAAAAAAAAAAAGGGGCAAATCACTTGGTGAATGAAATCAAGTCACATCTAACTCCTTTCTTGATGAATGGCTTGTGTAGCTCAAGGTCAAGAGAAGTGTGAGAAAGTTACCACATTTTAAAGAAATGTATATGCACTGTTAAGGATTTTTGGCTGTCTGTGAAATATGGATTGATGGAGAGTCTGGTAGGCTGGACTATCTTGTAGCTACACTAGTAGTACAAGTTATTATAAGTTTTTTGTGAAAAGAAAAAAATGTATAAGATACTTAATGCCAAAATGAGCTGGGGAGGGGCAGGGGTGACACAATTACTGAAATTTGCTCCAGCTGCAGGATTACAGCAGTCACTATGGCATAAAAATGTGGATGACACTGACCACCATGAAAGGCTTGAAATGTAGTGACTGGAACAACTGGTCAGTGCTTTGGATTAGTTTGGTTTTTAAATAAATAAGCACGTACAAGTTTCTGTATTAATGCATTCAAAATGGCAGTGCTTTGATTTGATTCTAAAAGTTTTTTACGTTTTACTTTTTGCTTTAGATACATGTTCTAATTGTAGATGGCTGGTACTTACCCATTTTGAAATAAACATGCAATTGGGTTTAGTTAGGTGATATCACATTAGATAAATGCCTTTGTTGTATATGGAGTAACTAAGCATTAGATGCAGCCAAATGTGAAGTCCTTGGGGTTATTGTTAACTCTCAAATGTGACTGTAACATGGTGTGGCTGGTTCTTGGTGCCTATGTGCTGTGCTGTGCTGTGCTCTCTGAAAACCTCCCACTGGTACATCCCGTGCGCTGTGGTTTTGCTCAGTGCTGGTTGTGACTTTCCTTGTTATCTCCAGAATAAACTCATCCTGACCTAAGTGCCATGATCTATACTTGTTTGGGTTTTCTGTCTTTTCAGATGAATACAAGTTCCTTTAGCTGAAGCATCAGAAGATGGGTTTGGAGTTCATAGAGTTTTGTTCTGTCTAACACAGTTCTCTCTCATGCCCTCCCCCATCCCTAGGCATCTTTTAGAGTGAATTGAAAATAGAGGAATTTGAAGTAGGACTTTTCTGAAAACTCTTTCCCTGAGCTGCTGGTTTTTTTTTTCCTCTGGTGTTATGTTTAAGTCATCAGCTTCAGAAAGTATTTTCTTAGTTCTGTGTTTGGTGTAGGAGCTGAAAATGCTAATGGGTTGGTGGCGGCTTCTAGCTGTCGTCTTTTACTCCATTAAATTCTACTGTGGAAAAAAGTGTTTCCAGATAGTCCAGATGGTTTTGTGTCTCATTCAAAATTCTTCGCTTCTTCAAGATTATTTTATGTTCACTTGAGCACTTTCTTTCCTTTAGATGGAGAGGGTGAAGGAGATGGAGCGACAGGGAAAAAGAAGAAGAAGAAGAAAAAGAAGAAAGGACGTAGGTATCAAGTAAAAAATAAAGATAGACTGCATGAATATTCAGTGTAAGCATGTGTAAGTGCTGGTCTTAGCAGTTAAAATAAATTTTTTACGGTGCAGTTTGGGTTCGTAGACTAAATGTGGTTGGCTTCTTCTTTCCAGTATCCCTGAGTGCTACCTTGAGCACTGATCAAATAAAGTTATATGAGGGCATTCTGATAGGGTGTTGTCTTGGTAGAAGCCCACATTCTAGCACAGGGATCTTAAATACTTGTGCTGTTTAAATTTTATGATTGAAATATGGTACTTAGGGGTTCCATGTATAAAACTTTCTTAAATTATATTCAACAGCTAAGGTCCAAACAGATCCACCCTCTATTCCAATATGCGATCTATTTCCCAGCAACATATTTCCCAAGGGAGAAGAATGTGAATACCCACCAACACAAGATGGGTGAGTGTTTTAAGCTTAAAAAATTAATGCTATCATCTGGATGTGCTGAACTGCAAAACCAAAATGTGCAACTAAATAGATAAAGTGAGTTGTAATATGTGTTTTGCTTTCTTTTTTCTTTCTTTTTTTTTTTTTTTCCCCCTAACTGGCTCATCTAACAACTTAATGAATAGAAGTCTTCAGACCAGAAACATTCCTCTTTCCCTAACCTTTTAATTAAGGTATAGCCTGTATGAGCAGAATTGCCATGAAATAGGGGACCTTGAGGCCCAGGGGTCCAACTAGATTTCAGTAGGCAGCTTGTAAGAAAAACGTGGTCTGAATTAGAACTGAGTGAAGGTTTAAGATTTAGAGAGGTGAGACACTGTTATTCACTTCTTAGTAGACATACATCAGTCTCAAAGTATGAGACAGTTTAATTCAAAAGCTTAAATCCTGCATTTTGCTTCTCTGTGTTTGTATGAATATGTAGTTATTGTAACCTAAACTGATTTCTATAATTCATGGGAATCATATTAAACAAACTCCAGCTTCTAGTGGTTTACTGGGATGGAGATCTGCATCCGTATGTTTTCGTAGGGTACTACTATTTCCTTATGCTTTGTTGGGAACTAGGATATACCAGCCTGACTGAGTTTCCTGATGTTTTTGTCCTACATGAAGTGTTGTGGAAGGTCTTGTTTTACTTGTGTGGATGGTAGGTGCAGAATCAGCTTCAATTGCCTGAAAATCTGAATGAAAATATCAATGAAAACTTTTCAGGAAATTTTGAATCAAAACTCTGAGAAAATAGGCTAAACCAAAGGGGAGGGGTGTAGATAAATATTTCTATCTCTGGACATATTATTTAGTTCTCAGATACTTCTTTTTTTCAGAATCAAATTACTTTGAAATATTTACTGGCTGTTTAAAGTTAATGCTTGTTTCTCATAGAGTGTACACAATATAGTTAGGAATATAGTACTTCCTATAAATTGTGTTCACATATTTACAGATAATATAGATGGATTTTCTGAGATTAAAATTTGATTTGAGGAAGCCTTTTCTTCTTTTTAATGACTGCAGTTTGATCACAAGGTGTCCTCATATTTATTTATAAATGCCTTCTTTGTATGCACAATTTTAGCACGCTAATGAAAGACTTTCACAGGATAATCCCAACGGGCTGATCCACGAGTGATTCTTCTTTGCTTTAAGAGTTAAGTGCCTGTATATGCATATGTCAGGTTCAGAAAGACGTGGTTTAAGCAATACAGGAAATTAGATTATAGACATCTTAAGCATGTCCAGGGTTTATTAACAAATGATGCACTATTTTTACATCTCTGTTATGTATCCAACTATTGATGATTAAATGTTTTATTCTGGGATTGCTACTATTCACTTGAAATTAAAAAACAAACAACCAACCAACCATCAAAAAACCACCTTTTCTGACAGGATTTAAGTGAGGCGTCTTTTGTCTACCAAGAGTGTTCTGCTATGGAAGAAGATGACGTTCTTTTAAGGACTGTGAAACAGTATCTTTATATAATTTGCTTAAGCAAATATATGCCTAGTTTTGTTCCTAATTTAAATCTCATGATGTTACTTTAGCATTTTCTAACATAAACTGACATGAATGTTAGGATATTTCCTATTCTGAATAATAGTTTCATTTTATATAGTGGTGAAGAGGTTTTGTGCCACTTCTCTTATTCCTGCTGAGGTCAGTAGGGTTTTGTCTTTGATTTTTATTTAAAGAGTTGCACTTCTATTCTTAACTCTTGAGGTCACATGCTTTCTAAAGTTATCTCTCATCAACCTAGAATTGTGTATTTTTTGCGTGGGAAGTTGAACAAGAAGTGAGTATGCTTCAATTTTCAGGGGGAAAAACAGCAGAGAAGCAATTCTTACAGACCACACACTAACGACTTTGATTTCTTTATGTCTTGGGTATTAGGTTGTGTGTGAAGGCTTGTGTTTTGTGTTGAAGACACCTGAATTTGAAGTAATGCAACAGGGAGGGCAGAAGAGTACACATAATAAATATTTCCTGATACACTGTTTTGCTAAAATGGGATTAAGGAATTCTTATCCCTGCCTGCTTGTTTCTGCCCCCGTGTTGTTATCTGGGTTCAAGTAACCTGGGGGAATTACTTTCTGGAATTCTTATCTTCGATTGCTAATATCTGCACAGCGTTTCTACTTGTGAAAGCTGAGGGCTACGAACTGGAGTGAAAATATGGCTTAGAGCAAGAGGTGATGAACTTCTTAAGCTGATTTATGTGGTAGCCAGCACATTAGGAAACTGACTTTGGGGAAGCTTGTTAGCTCATGTACCTGTCGGAGGACTTGATGTTTGGTGTGGACCTTTAGCTGATCAATGGACTTTTCATGTGTCCTGAAGTGCTTAGGCCCAAGTGGGATTTCATGTCGCCTCCTTTTCTGAGCTCCCAGGTGGCAACGATGCAGCTTTGGCAGCAAAATGCTTCAGGTCTAATACAGTATTTTTAAATGTTGAGGCTGCTTTGTCCCCCAGTTGCCTTGCACGGAGTAACTATGTGCTGAAATACAGTAGGATACGGAGAGGGTGGCTTCTTGCCGAATTTGCTGGAGTTTATGCTTAAGCCTGTAACTGATGGCAGAGCAGCTGCCCAGACTCTGTCAGCAGCTCTTGCTACTAGAGGGTGTTCCCTGCTTGGAATCCAGAACAGTCTGAAAAGATCCTCAAGTCCCTGTCCCCGCTGCTTTTCTGCAGTACACCTTTTCCATTATTTTGTGCCACGACTACTGAACTGGCAGTAGTTCAGTTTCCAAGCCCAGTATGGGGGCTTAGGTGTTGCAGCCTGATGGGGTTTTTGGTTGTTTGAGTTTTTTTTTTCCCCCTAGTGGAATTTACCAGTGTTAAGGCAAATTCTAAAAGTAGTATGCATGATGCTTGCTATTTGAGCGAGAAAACTGCTCAGAAAAGTGAGCGTGGGATTTCTCCTTTGCACTTTGTTACTTTATCTGAATGGGAGCAGGAAGTTCAAGGGAAACAAGCAGAAGGGTCTCAAAATTTGTGGATTCTGTGGTCAATGTGAGAAAAATTGTATGGCATAGCCTGTTATCCTTCTTTATCATTTCAACTCTGCTTTAGGATTGCAGGTCTCTTAACACTGTATAAATACTCAGTTCAAAATGCAGCAAAACTGCAGGGCATAGTCTGTTGGCTCACTCATACCTATTTTTTGGCTGTGAAGGAAACTTAGAGCCACGTTACGTGTCTCTGAAACAGGTAAGTAAGTAGCTATGCTTTTGGATTTCAAAAAGTAATCATTTAACTCTGCATATTCTCTTGTTGCCTTAGAATCGGGTCATGTACATAAAGATAAAAGTTAATTTCTAAATAAGGAAACTTTGGTCCATCTTTGGTCCATCTCATCTGTCGTCCCTTTTCTTTTATGATCCACCTACCGGGATGTTGGAGCCGTGTATTTTTTTAGTAGTATTTGTCCTGCCCAGCACGTATGGAGTTTTTGAGTTATGACTAGGGTTCGGGGGGGTTTTGCATCATTATAGGGCTCCAGCTTCAACATTTGAAGGGTGTCATTACTTTGTAGTCAGAGGAGTAGTCTTAGTTAAGTTCTGACAGTTGCTGGAGTGCTTAAATTACTTTTTTGTTTGTTTGCTTTCTTGGAACCTTTGTTGAAAGGTTTCTTGCATAGTAAAAAAAAATATTTTCAAAACTAATCTTATATTTAGTCTTGTATCGAAAATGATTCTTGTATTTTTTTCTATGAACACAGCAAAGAGCCAAAATAAGTAGTGTTTTCCTGGAACAAATGTTAATTCGCCATCCAGCACATTTAGAGAGTAACTTCCTGGCATGTGTCATAGTTACTGTGCACTGTGTTAGGTGTAATCACCTCAATATTCTGAGGCTGAGCAAAAGTAATACTGGGAACGGCCAGCTTTTACATTTTGAAGGAGTCAGTAAAAGTTTCTGGGCCAAGTACCTACGCCACAGTGCTGAGATTTTTCTGCACACAGGAAGAGCACTGTCTGAAAAACCCCAAAAGTGCACAAAGTGAACTTTTTGTATAGGCAGAGCATGTTGCAGTGGTTTGCTTTGCTAAACTTGTGGTAGAATTGCAGGCACTGATAAAGAACTTTATATGTCTGTTCTGCCTTTTTGGAAAGAAATACGCATCTTTCAAGCATACTGCTTCTCTGGGCTTGTGGGAGGGTTTGAGAATGTGAAGGGAATAATACGGTTCGTGGTCTGAGTTTAATTTCTGTGTATACATGATTATTTTTTTTTTATTTTATTTGTTTGCAATGTTATTTTCTTTCTAGGGTGCCAGTCTTTGCTGCTGATAGATTTTTATATGCTGCCTTTATTCCGAAATCTTTATAAATCATGTTTTCTGTTGCACAGGGAAATGTAGACCTGATTGGTTAATAAAGACTTTAGCAGGCTTTAGACAGAAGTTGTAATAACTACTCTAATTATAGTAACCTTTGGTGATACTCTTTCTTTATTTTGAAGGCGAACTGCTGCTTGGAGAACAACTAGTGAAGAAAAGAAAGCACTAGACCAAGCCAGTGAGGAAATCTGGAATGATTTTCGGGAGGCTGCAGAGGCACACAGACAAGTGAGGAAATATGTTATGAGCTGGATAAAACCTGGGATGACAATGATAGAAATCTGGTGAGGACACAGATCTTCTCAAAGACCTCTGCTGTAGATTTTTCTGCTTCTCCAGAGGGGGAGGGATTTAGTCTCAGTTTTGTGTTCCTAATTCACTGAGACATGAGTACTGGGGGGATTTGTGTTTGAAGCATGCAACACCGTCTCCAATTACTTCCTTTAAGTTTCCTCTTAAAACATATTCTTAGCTTATGCAGCTTTACGGGGCCTGGGATGATACTGAATTTCAAACTAAGCTTTCAGTTCCGTGCACTTATTCTGAGCACATGCTTGATTTTAGTGTTCGGTGCCCTGGCTACTCTTGCCCGTACGTTCTGCAGCGGTGCTGAGAGAAGCAGCCATAGCGATCGTAAACGTCCTGGCTGTTGGCAGAATTGGCAGTGACAGGCTATGTGGCCGAGCAGTGCAGGTGCAGTCTGCAGCTGGGAGTGGATGAAGAGGTGTAAAGACAGCGGGGCTGTGTACTCGGTCCAGGGCAGGAAAATTTTGTCTATGCTTAGTCTTCACAGACTGATGTTTCTGGAGAAACACAGTATTTGTGTTCTTGTCAGTTGATAAGAAATGACTGAGCAAATGGATTAAGATAAACATGAGTTTGATTAAGGTAAAGTTTCAAGAAAAAACAACTCTGGACTGATTCTCTCGACTCTTCCAGCATTCCTTTTTCTGTCTTTCAGTTTATATAGACTGAATGTCTATAGTCAAAATACTGCACTGAGCCAGGACAGTTTAGCTTCCAAAATCAGGTGCTCTCAGCCTGGTATGCCAGAGGACTGTGCTGACGAGTAGGATAGTAAGGAAGTTAATCAGAGCTGATCCTCAAGGTAACTGTGTGAGGATAACGGAAAGAAATAATACACCATCAGGGAGGTGGAAGAAAGACAGCTGCCTTAACAATCACTAGTCTGGCTGAAACAAATCTGTCAGATTTAATTACGCAGTTTGATTGTTACAAGCAATAATTTTCTCAAAACGTGACTTCTTTTCCTAAGATACCTCAGGCAATGGGGACTTGCCTGTTAAAATTAGCTCTCTTCTTTTTCCAGACTGCTGTGAGTGAACAGCTTTCTTAAAATCAGAATTCGGTGCACTGACATGAGCTGCAGTTTACACTGCCACTATAGGAGTATGCACTGGTGGACACGTATTTGTAGCTTTCCAGTAGCTAAAAGCTTGAGAGTAGACAAAAAACAAGAACAAATGCTAATCTTTTATTTTATCTCAGTAATTGCTTAAATTAAAAAAATATATATCATTGTCCTTCTTTAATTAGGCAATTTTATTAATAAATGAGAGGACTATAGTATTGCCTTTTTCCTTTTTTCCCCCTTCCTTTTAAATCAATCAGTAATTGCAAAAAATGCATTTAATTTGTCTAAACTTTAGTTGTATAGATCTGCTGTCGAGGAAGAATGGGTTAAATGTACCTTGTAAGGAATGGGTGTTTAAAATTTAAACTGAAAACGAAAGGGTAGAAGAAACAACACCAAGAACTGAAGATGATTGTGTTGTACTTATGTTTTCCATTCTAGGGTCTCCTCCTAGTTAACATTCAAGTAGTTTAAGATTTCAAATGAAAACATTAGGTTGAATATTTTGCTGAGGCTTTGTTCTTGCATTGATTTCTTTGAAGCCATCGTAAGAAATAACAATTGTCATTAATATGTTCTTTTTATTCTTTTTCCTCTCCCTCCCCTCTGTCTTTTAGCGAAAAACTAGAAGACTGCTCACGTAAACTGATAAAGGAAAATGGCTTAAATGCAGGTCTTGCATTTCCTACTGGATGTTCTCTGAATAATTGTGCTGCCCACTACACTCCCAATGCTGGAGATCCAACAGTCCTGCAGTACGATGATATTTGCAAAATAGATTTTGGGACGCATATTAGTGGTTGGTTTTCATTTATGAATTAAAACTTTTGAGCTGAATGTTCTTCAGTGCAGACTGTGATGCTAATTAACTTCTGCTGATTTCAGGTCGTATTATTGACTGTGCTTTTACAGTCACATTCAATCCAAAATACGACAGATTATTACAAGCTGTAAAGGATGCCACAAATACTGGAATAAAGGTATGATCATTATGCAAGTCTTTTACTGAGTCTTTTACAGTAAACTTTGCAATTGTTTTTCATTTCTGTTTGCGCTTTATTTGCAGTGTGCTGGAATAGATGTACGTCTGTGCGACGTGGGGGAGGCCATACAAGAAGTTATGGAGTCTTATGAGGTTGAAATTGATGGTAAAACATACCAAGGCAAGTTCTTTTCTTTATGTAAGAATAGTTGTTCTTAGAGCATGTGTGTTTGTACAAATATTGGTTTATTTGTATCGTACCGAAAAGGCTTCTGTACTAGAAGTATGCTATACATGACTTGCATAAAAATACATGTTTCTGGCTGGCTTGCCAGTCTTCTGGAAGAATGTTCTTGGCTTGTTCTTCCAAGTATTGTATCCTTAACAGATAAGACTAAACAACTGTTTCAAAACGTGCAAATTATTTGATACCTGCTGTTTGACTTCATCAGTAACAAAAGTTTATTAATAGAGTTGCTGATCCATAATAATGAAGTCTTGATACAGCACACAAACCCATGTGTCTATAGGACAAACCCATGTGTCTACAGGACAAAACTGTGTCTTGGCTGGAACTTGTACAAGATGTGTGGATAGTTTTGTATTTGGTTCCTCTGCGGTATGATGAGTCACTATTGTACTTGCAATGTGGGCTGACAAACCAAGTTGCCTTCAAGGGTTTAACATTTCTTAGGAAATTGCCTGTAATACTAATGTTTTCTTCAAAAGTGAAACCAATTCGCAATTTGAACGGACACTCGATTGGGCCATATAGGATACACGCCGGAAAAACCGTGCCCATTGTGAAAGGAGGAGAAGCCACAAGAATGGAGGTAAATGGAGTTCTTGCACCTTTCTGTTCAGTTTCCCCAGCTGTCACTGCGAGACGAGTGTTTCCTGTGCACTCGGGTGTAGAATTTGTGATCCTGGTGGGTAACAGCAGCAGCAGGAGAACTTGTCTGCAAAGGGTTGATCGCTCTTGTTTCATCTCGGTGGCTTCTGTATTTAGCCTTGTGGTGTTCTGCTGTCTAACACTTTCTGAAATTGAAGCCTTGAAACCCTGCTGTTTAAAAAACAAACCACCAAACAGTAAAATAAAATAAAAATTAAAAAAAACCCCAAAACCAAAACAAATAAAACCCCAACCACCCAATCAAATTTAAAATCTGAATGGCCTTAGTGACCCTTATGGAAACTCTTGCATATTTCTTTCTCAATGTGTATACATGACTTAAATGCAGTGTTGGAATGCTGCACTTAGGAGCAGGGGAAAGGACAGGAGTTCAGATTTTGGGGTGAACTTGAGGGGGACCAGAGTTTTCCAAAAAGGTGTTTGGACTTGCCAGTCATTCA
Organism: Nycticryphes semicollaris; assembly: GCA_013400055.1. Classification (NCBI taxonomy): domain Eukaryota; kingdom Metazoa; phylum Chordata; class Aves; order Charadriiformes; family Rostratulidae; genus Nycticryphes; species Nycticryphes semicollaris. Next base: position 41,282 of record VXBJ01003865.1, read on the forward strand.
CGCTTCCCTTGTTTGTTCACTCTATAAATAAAAAGACAAAATAAGAATCTTCTCTTGCTCAGGTAATTCTTAAGAAATATTTCTGTAGTGTTGAAGCTTTGGATGACTTTCTGCAAGTACAATTAGATATGGGACCTTTTCTTGAAAAGCTTCCAGGGCAGTTATTCTTTAGAGATATAAATAATTAAGCATATTTCTGGTTAATGTGAGAGGTTAACGAAAGATGATGATTGAATAGCATTTTGGAGCAGGGGAAGAGAAATTGCTGTGCATCAACTGGCAAACTTTACCAGTTAGAAAGGCAGTATTAAAATACGTAACCTGAGACTTGGCTGTTACCATTTTGATGTAAGCTTGTGTGCTAACAAGATAAGAAGGCGTATTTAAAAGATTGGTAATGAGATAAGAAGCTTTTAATTTCATTCTAAGCCTGATCACTGCTCAGCAATGATCACCAGTAAGGCTGTCAGTTTAAATGAGACTTGTAAGGGCCAAATAGGGACAGGCATGGTCTGGATAGAATTGTTTGTTGAGGCAGGCTCACTCACATCACCTAAAACTTGTGTCATAATTGCTGATCACCTTGTTAATCATGTGAGCAGAAAGACAAAGATTTAACTCGCATCATCTAGAGGAGTGTGAAAAGGGATTAGAAAGTATTGGCAAAGGAAGGTAGAAAAAGCTCATGTGTCCTTGTTGGTTTAGCTTAGTGAGTGGTTAGGTCTTGTGTGTCATCCATCAGCAGGATATTACTAGAATAAGTGGTTTTAAGCAAATCTTACTAAAGATTTTGGAGCTTTGAGATTGTTTTAATTGAATATCCAGACACTGGGGAGAACGCCCTTTCTAATTCCCTCAGCTTCCATAGGTTACTCAGGACACAATCCTACATCAGTGAAGACAGTGAGTTTTGCCAATGAAGAATGTGGAGCATAGCCAAGCTCTTACTGTACTGTGCTAATTATAGTATCAAACTGCAATCCAGTGAGGTTTTTTGTGACGGAGAGAAATAGAGCTTCTGATGATCCTTATTATGAAAAAGTGAGCGTAAAAGTGCATTTTTTTTTTAATGGCATCGTGTTGGGCGTTTTTATGGGTTTGTGTTTTGGTGATTATTCAGGGGTATCTTTTAAGATACTTTTGTTCTTGAATTTGAAGCCTGTGTTACTGCTTTCCACACGGTTTTGGGTTTTTGGACCATGACTTTCAAAGTAGCTTAATAAACTGTACAGCCCAGCTCCAGCTCTCTCTTAACGTTTGCCCTGTCTTGCTAAGTCCCTTCCACTGCCCTGCCATTAAGGGTATGTGAACACACTTGGCAGAAATGAGTTTATATAACGGCATTTCAGTATGCTCTTGGCTAGAATTTATGTATCACCTTCAGTTCTTGAAGAAATTAATCTTGTGGAGTGGAAATGAGCAGGTTAAGGGTTTATATTAGCAGCTGTTACCAGAAAATTCTTGCAGAAATTGGGCAGAAAGTTGTTCAGTGCAGTAAGTCTCTGTAATCAATATCTATATGTCTTAACAGTACATTTCCTAGGACTTCTGTCTGAATAGCAAAGGAGAATTGCTTCCAGTTAGCAAATGTTTTGCAGCAGAATGTAGTTTCTTAGTTCTGCTCAATGTGCACTTTGGCAACCTTTTAACTGCAGCGTCTGAGAAGTTGTGACTAGAAACAGGCACGTGTTTATGGCTTGAAACAAATAAAGTGGTACTAACATAAATAGCTGATATTCTGGAAATGTCTGTAATTTTACTGTGTGAAACCTGCATATTGAATTTTTCTCTCCGTTGACTTGATGATTGAATCTATTCACGTTTAATGCCATGTTTTCAGAAGTTGGTATACTGAGATGATTACGTGAGAACAGCCCAATGTCGCTTATTTTCATATTGCAATGTGTCCCTTTTTGGTTTTTTTTCCTCTTTCCTCTCCTTAGGAAGGTGAAGTATATGCTATAGAAACCTTCGGTAGCACAGGAAAAGGCGTTGTTCATGATGATATGGAGTGTTCTCATTATATGAAGAACTTTGATGTTGGGCATGTGCCAATAAGGTTGGAATTTTTTTGTTGTTTTTCCTTGGTATATTGCACTAGAGCTACCACCCTCCCATCATTCAAATGTGATACAGTGCAGATTCTTCACTAATTAATAAAGCTGTCAGAGGACTCAAATAGTGGTGTTAGCAATGTTCTTGTTATGAAATATGCTCCGCTTGGAATAATTCCATATTGTTCCAGACTCACAAATCTGGAAATAAAGAAAATTATTGTCTTCAGAAATCTAGATGGGGTTTTTAACTTCCAATCATTAGTAATTTTTTATAATTAGTAATATAAAGACTGTGTTTGTATATTAGTCTGTATATTAAATGCATTTGGTTTTTTAAAATCAAGGTTTGTATTGTGGTTTTGTGCCACAATCTTTGTCTTAAAGTTGTTCCCAGAATACAGCAAGCTATTCAACGTCATCCGTTTTGTTTGTACCCATATTTTGTGGGGTTTAAGTTCTTGTTGCAGCGTATTGCTCAAAGATGAAACAGCTTATTAATTTGCAGGTTTCACTGGGATTGCACTTTTCTCTGGGATTTTGGCATTTGTCAGAGTGTGACATATATTTGGAAGTGAAAGCTGTTATGGTTAGCAGCATAGCAGGCAGACATGCTTTTCCAGGTTGTTCTGTGGAGGCAAAATAGAACTATCTAGTAACGTGAGAAAGGCAAGGAAGGGGGGAGAATTAATCTAAGGGTGAGAAAGGAGCTGCTTACATTTGGAAGTAAATTTATTTCTAGCAGATCTATAAATCTCTAATTTTTATTCATATATATCGTAAGAAGTGTTAATAAAAAGCTTACCAAGTTTTTAACTTCAAGAGTAAAACTTCAGAGTTTAAAACCACCAAGCTTACACCTAAATTAGTTATGATTATTAACCTCTCTGCATCAAGAAGAATTCTGGTTTTCTTTATAAAATGACTCTTCCTCTTTTATTACTCAAGAGAATGCTTCTTGTCGCTGCTTTTTTAGTTTTCCTTGGGTAGTTGGATAAAAATACATTCCTAACCTAACTTCCCCTGTTTGAAATGGCTGCCCACTGTGTTTGGCAGCAGTCAGGTTGGTTTTTGAGAAGTATCTTATTGCAGGAGGAAAATGCACTTTGTTTAGTGAGCGGAGCACCTGGTGGATGTAGAAAGTCTGGGCAGTCTTAAAAAATACCTTGAAATCTAACCCTTTTCTTAATAAGTGTGGTTTATTTCTGTAGCGAGCGCTCGCCGACGGCACCTCTTTCTTCTCAAACGTGGTCTTGCTTTTGTGTTTCTTCAGGCTTCCAAGAGCAAAACACTTGCTAAACGTTATCAACGAGAACTTTGGTACTCTTGCCTTCTGCCGCAGATGGCTGGATCGCCTGGGAGAGAGCAAATACCTAATGGCTCTGAAGAACCTGTGCGACTTGGGTATAGTGGATCCATATCCTCCCTTATGCGACATTAAAGGCTCATACACGGCCCAGTTTGAGCACACTATCCTGTTGCGCCCCACGTGCAAGGAGGTTGTCAGCAGAGGAGATGACTACTAAACTCAAAGCCACCTCAGCACCTTTATACTCTAGGCTTTGTCGGAACATACTATACCAGAATTAATTTGCAACCACGTTGTCTGTTTTAACAGTGGACTGATGTGATACTTTCCGTATTTGGAAAGGAAGGAATTTAATCAAAGGCAAGTCTTCTAATGTAACTAACCAAGAAAAGGAAAGAAAAGAAAAAGCTTTCAGGCCTTTAGAAATATTTCAAAAGTTACTTATTTTTTTCTGTTCAGGGAAATACGTGCTATAAAGCTCAATTTTTAGTTTGGAATGAGTTATACATTTTGTTTTGAACATTTATGATAAAAAGATGCTTTTCAAATATTTATATTACCATATTCCTACTTGAATGCTTTGAATGACTACACCTGATCTCTGCACCTAAGTCCTCTATGATGTTGCCTTTTAAACTTCCTGGAATCCATTTTGTAAAAAATAAAGACAAATTTTCAGATCTAAAAATATATATACTTTTTAGAAGTCTGGTTATGATTCTGGTCGGGAGTCTGCTGGGAAACCGCTCTATTAAATATTTTACAAACTCGATTTGCCATTTCTTCTCTTGGAACTGGGCCTGTCTTACCCTTAATATGAAACTTTGCCTTTTTGTGCTTATTTAAATAGTCTTGTCGGTGCTGGGACAGAGGGCGAGAAGTCATCAACGCTTTGCAGGACAGAATCTGACTTCGGCAGAGGTGCCTAGAGATGGGTGGTGTGATTGGAGAGTGCCAGCCTTCGCCTTAGATTTTAGCTGTGTTTGGAATATGTCACATCCACTTTGCTGGTTATGGCAACACAGGCCACAACGTTCAACCTCGGGCTGGAGTCAGCTGTGAATTTTAGCATATATCCCTATGGATTTTTGCCATTGGCATGCCTTTTTGCGTGGAGTGAAATTCTGCCTCACGTCAGTCCGGGTCTCCTTTAGGTACACATTAGACTGGTTAAGTTGCAGGGACAGTGAAAACCTTAATTTATTTTGGAGTGTTGAAAGTTCTTCCATACGCAGCAAACTGATCTGGAATATCTGATGTTTGCTTGGTATAAACGGTCATTATTTGTCTTCCCACGGCAGCAAATCTGACGGGCCCATCTCATTCGTAAAGGTGACTTGAATCTTGTGGCTCTTCAGGCCTAGATGCTGTCTGTGTTCCAGTGCTCTGTGTGTGTGTGTATATATATACATATATATATATACATATATATACCCACACATGCATGACTTGCGTATTAACATTCTATGGAGTTACTGGTGACACAAACAACAGCTTATTTAATAGGTCACTAACAGTGCCGTGAACTTAGTAGGAAACAGAGACACTTCACCTGCTTCTTTATAGCGACAGCCTGTGCTTGTTTATTTATAGAGGAGTTCATGTTAATTTAGAATGATCAGTTCTTTTCCCCCTTTGGGTAAAAGTTGCAGTTTTGTCCTTTAATACTCCAGTCTGTGGAGCTGTGGTTCAGAGGGGAGCAGTGGACCTTAAAGATCACAAAGTAATAGAGGTGGGTGGTTTTTCTCCTGTTTGCAAGTCATATTTAACCTCAGTGCTGCTTGGAGAAGTGGATGAAACAGGACACTGACATGTGTATTCCTGTTGTTGCTGTTTGGGAGTCTTGGCATCCCAGCAATGAATTTCAAGTAATTTATGCAGCTGTGTGGGCATGTGTCTCTCGGCTTCCAAACAAACAGTAGCTGGTGTATGTGCCTGTGCATTGCAGAGGGAAAAGTGGCATTTGAAGGGATCTGGGGTGGACAGGGTAGATAGAGTTAATGGATTCCAGCTCACCCTGTTTTGGTGACAAAGCTGGTGACTTGCTAGAAACAAGACAAATCTGCTTTGGGTCTCAGCCTCTTACCCACTAACTCCAGACTTTGCTTTCTAGAAAAGTAGTCTGTGGGTAGCTCAGTGACATTTGACGCTGTTCCTACAGCTTCGGGCTTGTTTGTTAATCTTCCTGGTGCTCACTTCAGGAACGTTTAGTTTTACAGCTCAGTGATTTGTTTTCCTCCCTTTGTAGTTTCTTTTACCCGAACACAGTAGGAAGATCCACACTAGTCGAGCTACTTTGGACTAGGGCCTGTTCTTTTAACTTCCTGGCTGTGTGCTAATTCACATGTGGAAGCTGATAATCGTGCATGAGGAAGTGCAGAGGAAGTGCCTCAGAAAAAACACTTGGAGAACGTGGTGACTATTTGTTGCCGTTAGATTTCATTTGGTGGGTTATCTGGATACGTGCTTCCTTCCTGTGCTGCTGACCATCCTGCCCACCGTTCAGACCTGGCAGTATAGAAGGTAAGCCCTATTTCTACATCATCCTCGCATTAAACCAGAATAAACTCCTCTGTTGCTTTCGTGGTTTTTAGGCTGCATTTTCCTGTTGCTGGGAGCGTAGTTCTAAAGTCCTGGCCGTAGTGGCTGGCAACTGGACCGGGCTGTCCTGTCGCTTGACAAAATCAGTTTGATTATCAAAGATTTCTGAGCTGGATCTTGAAGTCTGTCTTCCTCAAAGGTCCAGAAGATGGGTGTCGTCTTGCTGCTTTGTAGGGTTTTTCATTCATACAGAGCTTGAGACACGTGATTAGAGACTGGACAGCTGGACCTCATCATCTGTCCTCTTGGGGTGAAGGTATGGCCTAAGATTTTCTTAACCAGGGGACTTGTTTTTAGACCCGACTAACATGCTTCTCCTCTTAGATGTGGGGGTTTGGTTTGCTTTTTTCCCCCTGCTTTTTTGATCACCTGCATGAATAAGTCTTCAACCTACGTGAGTCTTCTGTTAGAATCATTGAGTGATTAGAGTTGGAAGGGACCTTAAAGATCATTGACTTCCAGCCCCCCTGCCGTGAGCAGGGACACCTCCCACTAGCGCAGGTCGCTCAAACGCTGTTCATTTTGTGGCCCTTGGTACTAGTTTTCTGACTGTAAAATACAGCAAATGGTCTTCTGGTTACGAGCAGCGCTCCTGATTCAGACCGTGAACTCACTGGGGGGCAGCAGGTACCCTCAATTTGTGGGGAGTCTTTCCCAGCTTGTCGTGAAGTGTTTGAATCCCGTCCCCTCTACACACAGGGAAGGAGCAGGATGAGGCCGAAACTTCTAACCGCAGCTTGCGAAAGCAGAGTGAACTTGACTCTGTCCCAAAACAAAACAAAACAAAACCCCCTCTATTGTGTTAGAATTTAGGTGGAAGCCCTCCAGCAGTTGTCAAGGAAGCGACTGCCTGGAGCTGCCTTGGTGCTTCCCCTTGGGCAGCGCAGCCCCGGGGCTGGAGCTGGACACAGGATCGAGCAGCGCCCAAGGCCCACCTCAAGATGCCATCGGATCGGGAAACCAGGGCTGGCGGATGCCGGCGCTGCCAGCCAGAAGGCGGGAGTCTTGTGTGGAGGGATGGCTTTGGTCATCTTTGTTTCTCCTGCAGCGTGGGGACTTGGTAGAATATAAAAAAACCTGTTGTTAAAACGACAGGGGCTTTCCATCTAAAGGCCAGATCCCGCTGCTTTTACTTGAATCAAAGAGGTAGTTGTAGGCAGAGTCACAGGGCTCCCATTTAAAACTGTTTTTTTCCGTTTATGTGTTTATGGTGGATTTCCGTGGGACTTTTGCACTTGACATTTTGGCTGCAAACTACCACCTTACTAGAAGGAGCAGGGTTTTCCCTTTTTGGTGACAGATTTTTTGGAAAAGCTGAAATAAACTTGGTGCTAAGTGACAACTGTACGGTGTATAGCCCTAGGGGCTTACTCTTTGATTGTGAAATAAATGGGTCTATCTTCGTGGAAGCTCCTGCCTTCCATGGGAGCTTCCAAGGTGTTTTAAGGGCGAGAATAACCTACCTTTTTCAAAGAGGAGGCCGAAACAGGGCGCTGAGGGAGGGAGGTAAAGTTGCTGTTGTTTCTTCCAACTTCCTGTTACCTTCAGTATATCAAAATAAGGTGCGTCTTGCATTAAAAGTACAAAACCAGGGGTAAGATGGTATCATGGAAACTTAATGATGTGATATGTAAACATGACTGGAATATGTTAAATTTTATATCTACGGGTGGTGTTTGAAGGTAAAGGAACTTTGCCAAATCCTACTTCTTTCAAATATTTATTTTACAGGAAGGAAGAAGAGAGTTAAGCGTTTTATAGTTAATCATTTGCTGGGATTTTGCACTTCCAGCTTGTTGGTACTTGACATTCCGTGGCACATCCAGCAGCTGCCCATAAGTAACGGCAGGCAGTGTATTTTCTTAAGTCCGTTCACAAAATAATGTCTCTGCCAAATGGTTTTATGAAAGTGTGTTTAAGGATAAAGACAATGTAACTCGAGAACAGCACAGCATGATTTTTTTTTTTCTTTTCCCCAATAATATGTATTTTTCTCCATGGATTCAGGAGGCAATTCTGTTTATACAAATTGAAATGTTTGAGTACTCTTAAAGTAAATGAAAAAATTATGAGACAGACAACTGTGCTGTGACTCCTGCAGGATTTTTGATTTGTGCTTTTGTCATGGCAGTCACCCAACGCTTATAAGGTTGGAAGTCACATTTTTACCTTTGCTTTTGCACTGATGCTGACTTCCCTCTTGTTTTGGAAGGCTACGGTGCTTTTAAAATAAGAAGTGTAGACTGTCAGTAGTTGAGAAGTGAAGAGGAAGCCTTTTGCCTGGGCCTTTCAGGGCTTTAGGCGTCTGCTTCCTCAGGTTTTGAAGTTAACATTCTTTCTCGGTAGGATTTCTCTGGTTATCTTGAAGTGGCAAGAGCTGTATTTGGAGCCTTGTTTACCACTAGATAAAAGTGAAGGTAGATAATCTGTTTGGATGCATATATCCATTACCACCTGGGACTGGAAAATGGTTTTATTTTTCAGTTTAAGAATGGGCTACTCTGACCTGCCTGATGTGTCGGTGCGCTCAGCAAGTTTGCAGGCAATACAGTGTGAGGAGAAGAGGCTGGAGGATCAGCTGCAGACACTGCCACCCAGAGGGAGTGGGACAGGCTGGGGACATAGGCCAAGGGGAACCTCATGAACTTCAACGAAGGGAAATGCCAACCAAGTCCTGCACCTGGGCAGGAGTAACCCCTGGAACCAGTACAGGCTGGGAAGCAGCTCCTCAGAGAAGGTCCTGGGGGGCAAGTAAGCTGTGAGCCAGGGATATGCCCTTGTAGCAAGGCGGGCAGGGGCCTTCACGGGTGCATTAAGCAGAGCAGCATTGAGGGAGGCGAACCTTCCTCTATCCTCAGCCCTGGTGAAACACAGATGGAAGGCTGGGTCCAGTGCAGCTTGTCCCAGTACAAGGCATGGACTTATTGGAGTGGCTCCAGCAAAGGGCCAGAAAGATGATGGAAAGGCTTGTAGCATCTGACATAGGAGGAGAGGCTGAGGGAGCTGGGAGTGTTCAGCCTGGAGGAGGGGAAGCTCAGGGGGATCTTACCCATGTGTGTAAACACCTAGTGATGGAGGGGAATAAGGAAGATGGACAGTAGAAAGTGTTTGTTCTGGGAGGATGGCCTAACACTGACACAGGCTGCCTAAAGGAGTTGTGGGGTCTCCACGCTTGGTGCTATCAAAACCCAAATGCCCACAAGCCCTGAACAACCTGTTGTAGCTGACCCTGTTTTTGAGCAGAGCTGGACTCTCCAATCTCCAGAGGCCCCTTCTGCTCATAATTCTGTGTGCTCTCCACAAAGGTACTCAGCAGGTGCTGCTTCCCTTGTGTATCTGGGGGGAAAAATCCAGCCTCTCTTCTGCAGGAGAGGGAGGGATTCAGCGAGTGACTTCACAAATGAATGCAAACCACTAATTACTGGAAACATTTCTGTCTTGAGTGACAGTCTCTGTGTGTGTGTGTGTTCACCCTGTGGTTGGCTGACCAATTACTACTTACGGAGTGTTACTGTGTGTGTGAGGGTGCCCTGAACCTTTCATTAACAGAAATTGCTGTCCCCAGTTGCTTTCTGAGTTCCTACAAACACTGATTCCTTGTGTAATGAGAGGAAATTCAGCAAAGGCAGAGTACAGAGCTCTGGGTGATGGGGTAGCAGGTATCTGGGCTGGATACAGCTCTTAGCAAGGTACCAACAGAGCAGATCCTTCAACCTGAACCTATTTTCCTGAATGTAGATTGCAATGAAGGTGGAGACTACAAGGAGACAAAGGCTGATGATGTGATGCTTTCACATGATGAGTCGTTTCATCCAAAGAACTTGGAACTGTGGAAGCATCAGGTGGGGTTTGCCTGGGTCTCTTCTGTTGTAACAGGCGTTTCCTCGCCAGACAGGACAGCAGAAAAGGAAAGTATTTGAAGACTTCATGGCCATAACAAGTAGATTTGTCAGATCATCTTGCTTTAGCAGGTGGCCCTTGGCTTAAAAGAAAAAAAAATCAAACCAACCCAACAAGGATTAAACTGCTTTTGCACACTTAATTAGGATGAGCACAAGGCAAAGAAAGTTTGAGGTGTGAGGGTACCGTGCTCATTATAATACGGCATCTTTCAGAAACATAGAAGTTGTAGGAAGTCAGGAATAAAACCAGCTGGCCTTAACCCACGTTAGACAAAGTTTAAAAATAACTTAAAAGAAATACTGTAATGATAATGTAGGAACTAATTCCAATACACACACAGTTTTCTGTCCACATCAAGGCATTTTATTGAGGTATAAACTTTGCAGAAGATGAGGTAACAATTTGCATAAGACTTATGCAAAAGAACTTCACAATTAAAATTTACTTGGCATTAACTACTCTATGCTTGTTAGATTCTCCTCCATGCACAGTTCTGTTAATGCTAGTGGTAAGGCCATGGAGAAGGCAGAGCAGCTGGAGGTAAGGAAGCCAGTCAGATTGAAAAACACTTTCATACAAGTTTGACGGCTTCTTTTCAGTGGTCTTATGGTAGAGGCTACTGCAACAGGTGACACTTGCAACAACTTAATGTGAGTTTGCCCAGTGCAAGAAAGGGGGTGCTAATGTTCTTGTAGCAATGACAGTGGGATGGGCGAGTATGGTTTTGTTAAGGGTTTCTTTTTAAGTTTTGGAATAATAAGCCCCACGTTGTCAAAGTTCGTACTTCAGATTTGGCACTTGAGCTTTAAGTTGTCAGACTTGTTAAGGCTAAAACATGGATGTCTTGGTAAAGATACGGTCTTGTGTAATTACACTCTTCTTACACGCTTATATGAGAATAAGTACATGCTTCACTTCCTCAATTTCAGGTTGTAAGAAATTCTATCAATGTATCTTTAGTGTAGCTCCCTTGAAGCTTGCAAAATAATTTCACTGCAGTTGTGAAGAACGTACTGAAAGTTCCCTACGAAGAGTTCAGTTACCATTTGACACATGTAAAACATTCATTGCTGGTGAATGTTAATACTCTTAAGACTTAGTTGCAATTCCTGCAGACAGTAAGAATCATGATATCATTAAAACTACACTAGAAAATGTACAGAAGCATATATAGAAAATTAACCAGAGAAACACCAGTTGCCCTTCGAAAATCATTTTTTCTAAACCAATTCAAAAAGATTATCAAAATACAAAACCAGCTTTAAAAAACAGCCTGAGGTAAGAGTTAAATGCAAATAGCAATCTTTTTTTTTTTTCTTAAAAAAATAGCTGTATTGAAATTCTAGGTTACTTACTGTCAATAAAAACTTTTACTAACAATTGTAAAGAGTACTTTAACTAATACAAAAGTAAATAAAGGTTGTACGTGGATTCAAAGAAAAAAAAAAGTACGATACTGTACTTTTAATTTCTTTTAAAAATATATAGTTATGACAATTCAAACTTTTACCATACACAGTTAACTGGCTTTGGATTAGCTGCTACCGTCGTCCATGGAACAGTCAGCTAATTCTGTGTGCTGCTGACTTTCAGCTGTGCTGGGACATGGTATTTTGCCACGTCCATTTGCCTGAGTAAGTCGTTGGCTGTAAAACAAAATGTAAGCTTGAGCCCTGCATACTTCTTCCATAGTGCACATGTTGAGTTTCGAATCATTGCAGTGTACCCAAAATCCTGCAGATTAGAAATACGCAAAAAAAAAGAGTAATCAGGACACTGATTTGAGGCAATTGTATTCAATAATTAATTTCTGAGTCTCGATTAACAAGTTGGGTAGAAATAGTATACTATTACGGTTGATCTGGTAGATTTGCCTCTGCATTTTAAAACCCCAGCTTAGTTTCTTGTCATGGTTTAGCCTCAAGTGGCACCCAGGACCGTGCAGCCATTCGTCTGCTCTGTCACCCGGCAGGGAGACAGGGGAGGAGAACTGGAAAAAAAGAAACCTCCTGGGTTGAGCTAAAGACCAGCTGAACAGAATAATAAAACAATCAAAGAGTCTGCAAAATGAGTGATATGCTGCCACCTGATGATCAACTGTCTAGCCCGTCCCCAAGCGCTGAATGGCGATCCCTGCCCAACCTCAATTCTCACACCGAGTGTGACATCCGTGGTATGGAATCCTCCTTTGGCCGGCGTGTCCTGTCTGTGCTCCCTCTCAGCTTCTATGGGAAGCTGAAACTGTCCTTGACTTAATCTAAGCATTACCTAGCAACGACTAAAACAATATGTTATCAACATTATTCTCATACTAAATCCCAAACCCAGCAGCTGCTAGGAAGAAAATTAACTCTATCCCAGCTGAAACCAGGTCCCTTCCTTGGATTTATGGGACTTCACAGCCAGAACAGGTTGAACAAGCCAATACAAAAATGGGAGTGTTTTGGTCTGCAGAACTGCACTTCTCACTCCAGGCAGTTCAGCTACAAGTGATTCCCTCTTGCATTTTAGAGAAAACTGATGAGTTTAGAATTAGAGACACCCCTTTCTCCCACACTCCTTATTTCACGGCTGGTTCCTACCTCCTTCTGAATTGTAGCAGTAGGCAGTGTAGTGCCCTGAGCCAAATCCTTTCCCGTGATGCATCACCACAGCAGACAAGTCATAGATAAAGCAGTCAGGTAGGAGGGACTTGAGGGATTCTCTGCAGCAGTAAGGCTCCATGTTCAGCATTTGATCAAAATTAACATGTACGCCAATCTTCTCACGATGATTGCGTCCTGACCACCTGGAAAGTGAAGTCAAATGAAAACTTTCACGTTTTTCAAAGAGAGAACACAGCATTCTGAATTACGTTTTAACATAACAAGTGTTATCTTCACTGTTGTCCTTGTGCACAAAATAAATGCTAACTTGCACACTTTTTTCCTAGGCTTTCTCCTTCACTTCCTTATTTCAAGACCTTTTAAAATGTGTTTATGGCACCTACTGCTCCCATCTTTGGCAATACCTTCCTTAAGCTCTGTGTAACACTAAGTGGGAAGTACTTCCCACATATTCTAGCTGTTTCATTTTCAGTTTCCTTTGTATTCAGGACAGACTTTGTACTAACGTGGGGACTAAGAACTGACACGGGTGCAGTCTCCGCTTCCTTACGCCCAGGCTTATCCATTAATGTATTTGGTTATATAAAGGTTACGTGAGACTTCCACTGAATACACTCTTGGTTTGCACGCTAGTGAATACGAGCATTTGCTCTACCTGAAGATAACACAAGTTGAATTTTTATCAACAGAGAGGTTAGTAGCTTTTGACTGAAAAGAAGGATGAAATAATTTTAGTATTAAAGTAGCAAGCAGTTGGAATCCAAAAGATCAATTCACTATTTCTAGTGTGTCTTATCGATGTTTATTAAAACAAGAAAAATAAGTTTCTAATAACTGTTTCTCATTGTAAAGGGAAATGACACTGAAGCTGAAAGGCATTGACCCCAAGCAATAGAAGAGCAGAATTTGAACTGGTCAGTTTGCAACGCTGTTTGTTGTGGTACTACTTACCTAAACCGTTTAAGATGCAATCTGAGAACCTGAGGTAGCCGACACACCATAAGTTGCTTCTGAGCTTCTGTGAGTATAACTGGTTTAGAAGAAAACTTCCTTCGTTTTGCTGAGGCATAACACACAGTTACACAATACAAAACTCGGTAACAGCCTTGTGTTTCAGTCTAAGATTTATCCAGCAAATCGGAGGATCCTTGAAAAGGATATGCTCCGAGAGCTGTTTTGCAAGGATTAGTTTATGATGCAAGTATAAAATACCTGTGGGTCACTTAGGTTAGTCACCTGAGCTTAAAAAGCTGATGGATTCTTCAGCTGGGACTATCGGAATGCTCACTAATGTGTGACCAGACTTTATCTAAGAGAAGCATCACACTTTAAGACACCCTTTGAACAATTTTATCTACCAGATGGTGAGTTATAGCTGTCAAGTGGCCACACCAGGACTTCATTTGCAACATACTTAAGACTTTTAGTATTTTCCTTCCATGATTTCACAAACAGTTTACTTCATATTTTACACAGAGAACATACGCGTGAGTACATACTGCCTTTACTCACTGTTGCACTGATCACATGCATATATCTTTCCTTCCAAAGCTTCAGTTTCTGTAAACTTGGCCAGCATTTCTGTCAGCAGACAGGGATACTGAGGTGACATCTCCTTGCCGTTGCAGTGATACCTCTCAGGAAACTCCAGGGATAGGTCCCAGAAAGGTTCTATGGTGTTTGATTTATTGTCACAGGCAAGACATGTAACCTGTAAAACAATATTTCACTAGTTGCTTATGCTTAAAATAAAAAACCACCTTCCTTTCCTAAAGTGTACCATAACCTAACTCTCAAAATCTAGGTTTTTTTCCCCCTAGAGACAACTGATGCAACCAAAGACATAGTCATTTAACAAAATAAATGATACACCTCATTTCTTTTTTCTGAAGCAGCATGTCCAATACTGGTATCACAAATAGGTTACGTGTTCTTATGTTTTACTGAGAAACAAATGCGCTGTCAAAATGATCTGTCTGGGACTGTCCAAGAGGAAGCAGCTGGTGGAGTCTTGGGAGTCTTTTCTCCAAAAAGAAACACACCAAAAGGAAAACTTACATGAAAGAGAGAAAAACTATAGTTTAGGTTAATTTAAAACAAAACAAAGTAAAACAAAACAAAACCAAAAACACAACACACAGCTGGGGATTTTAAAGTCATATCCTTCTTACTTTGTAAGTCTTCCAGGGAAGCCTGGATTAGGAAGCACACTTCTTCAAAGAAAAATTAACAGGTAAAAATAATTTATTTCTTCTTTCAGTAAGTGGATCCATCGTCACACTAGGGAAAGGACAAGCAGTAAGACAACATAAATAAAATGTCAAGAAGTGAAGTGAGTCAACCTGGAAAATGCAGATAATACCGCAGGGGACAATAAATTTATGATAACATTCATTATTTAGGAAAGTAAGTTAGAAGCAGTAGCTCTTCTGTACTGGGACAGCAACACATTAGGTGTTGGTTTGCAATGCAGTTTCTAAAAGCCAGCTCAGAGCTCTTTATAGAAGTGTCAGATCATGAGCCTTCCTCCAAAGGACCCTCCACTCTATCACAATCCATGTAGATGAACAACCTCTATCAGCAGCTGACCTATGCAGTAGTCAAACTCTGTTTAGATTGTAACAAGCATCATTCATAAAGGCTCTACAGAAATACCAGTAAATATCACAATATGTTCACCTTGGCGTGTTCAATGTAACGAGGTACAATACAATGCTGAAGAGTAATTACCTGAGTTTTCTACTACTAGTCTTCTACTGCTACATATTGGCTTAGATGTTGCAGTTGATCGCTGACTCAAGCGGCTCTAACCTCACTGCTCTAGAAAAGATGCGTTCTGAAAAGAAGTTGAATTTTAATTGTGCTCAGATAGATAGCTTTGACAGAACTTCCATAAGCATCCAGCATGTTCCTACCTCCTTCCCCAACAATGACGCTTCCCCACCAAAAAGATTAAAAGGAACTCAGAATTTTTGTATAGGACCAAACTGTCAAGATACTGTTACTTATCAGCTCAGAGTGACAGCCCGGTGTGATGAGACACCACCATTCATGTTTTACAGTAAATGGAATATCAAATATGTCCCTAAGTTTGCACCACAAGTGTAAAATAATTGCCAAATTAAATATAAGTGTGCTTCCTATTTAGAAAAATACCACAAGTGTTTTGGAACAAGTAATACAAAGATGTAATAATAAAAGAATGAAAATCCACGAGGCATCCAAATTTTGTTATTTCACAGGCACGCCTTTGTGTTGCTGTTCTACATAAATTCAGCATAGTTTTCTTCAATTAGGTTAGTAAGACTACACAAGAGTAAAAATACATGCCATTTTGTTCAAGTGCTCCTTTATTTTCCTCTGACGATTCCCTGTTAAGTGAATAACTATTCACCCTGCTTTGTCTGTTACCTCGTCATCATTTACATACGAACAGATCTGCCACTTATGATACCTTCCTCCTAGGTGTTCTTGTGAGTATTTATTTAGTGCATTCATTAGCTACAACAGTATATAGACCACCTATCTATGCATTAGCTACCTAATGGGGATGTGCATTTGTGTCCCAGCACACATGTTTAGCAGTGGAGTTTTAGGAAAGCTTTAGTGCGCTGCTTTAAGTTCTAAGAAGAAAATGCCACTGCCTTGTTCTTAGAAAACACAACTTTGAACTTACATGGCAGAAAAGAGGAGCGTCTTCTGTTTTAATTTACATTGACAGGAGCTTCTTTTGTAAGTGCTAACATCTGGCAACGTTTCAAAGCCACAAACTATTAGTAATTCAGAGCTGGAATCTAGACCTGGAGACAAAATGATATGTTTGGCCACAGTTCAAGCTAACTCCAGCATAAACACAGAATGACTAATAGATTTCTGCTGTACAAATGGGTGATTTTGTTGGGCCAAAAGTTTATTTAATTCAGGAGTTACTTAAGAATTTGTTGCACGTGAATGCACACCAAAGATTAACGGGCTTAGGATGAAGTACGTACCTGAACTCAGTACAGATAATTTTACAAAAAGGATAAACTCATGCTGCTTCATCTGATCATGCAACTGTGAGCAAAGCTGATTTGTTTTGACAAAATCCTGTATTGCTCTAGAACTGCACTTATTTCCTCAAATGCAAGACACTCCTGTGCACCGTGGCGCTGCAGCAAGGTTAAACCCTGAAGTGTTATCTGGGATTTGTGTACTTGCCAAAAGCCAAGGGACATATTTGGATAAGCATACACCCAACCATATCAGCCCCAGTGCGCTAACTGCTCCTCTCCACACTCCCACTCCATGGGAAATGATAGGAAAGTCAGGGCTGGAAAAAAACGTTGGATGTAGTTTTCTTAGCCAGGTCTGAGTTTACAGTTTGGATTACTCAACAAGTAGGAGGGTCCCTACCCTCCTGTGGAATCCATCTGCACTGGCCTGTCCCATCAGCACAGGCTTTGCAACACTCCCATCACTTCTCTTTCTGTCCCAAATAGGACTCCTTTATCTCACGCTCCACTACCAATTCACACAGTATGATTTTCTTTTCGCATGAAAAGCACTGAAATTACACAAACTGCTCAAAAGCTGGTTGAACAAGATGTGAGTTTTTTGTAAAAAGCAAAACATAACAAAACCCTCAAAGATCAGCTCGAGTCCAGTGTAACTCTTTATGGTATGAGTACACACGAGAGTAATAGAAAAGTGACTTTGCTCTAGCAATCTGGTTAGTGACATTTTTCTTTTTATGACTGTATTTTACACATTCAGAGTTTGATTTCACCTCCCCTTTACATTCCACTACTGCTATTTTATGCCTTCGTGCTGTCGTTTATAACAAAGCTATGTGAGAAGCTTACATTAGAGCAAAGAAAGTAAATGACCGGTTTTAGCTAGTCTGCAATCTCTGCCTTATGTTCTGCCCCGACCACCCTCTCACGCCTTGAAAACAGGGGTGCTATATACAATTGTTTGGTTACAGCTCAGTATTCAAC
This sequence comes from Nycticryphes semicollaris, assembly GCA_013400055.1. Classification (NCBI taxonomy): domain Eukaryota; kingdom Metazoa; phylum Chordata; class Aves; order Charadriiformes; family Rostratulidae; genus Nycticryphes; species Nycticryphes semicollaris. The sequence continues at coordinate 58,734 of VXBJ01003865.1, forward strand.
CGTGGGCCAAAGGCCAGGCTGAAAGAGCTAGATCAAATTGCTTAATTCAAGCTAAGCATGGAGGCCACTCAGACAAGCATCATTGTGCCCACAATAATTTGACAGACAGCCACTGCCCCGGATGGCATTCAGCCTAAATGCAGCCAAAGAAAATAGTTAACATATTGCTGCTGAAGAAGCCAACTGTTACCATCCCTCCTCTAATTCTTTTTTTTTTAATTTTCAAGAACAGGAAGATGGGCAGTCCCGTTTTTGTGTTTTCACTATATGAGACATACATAGAAAGAAGAAGCAATTGACTTTTTCCACAGCAAAGTAATCAAAGAGAAGGGAACTTCTAGGATGCTGCTATGATATGGAATTCCACATGACAGCCCATACTGTATTTCTTCAGTTACAAGAAGAATTAAGCTTTGTAGTGATGAGCACATGCCATCATCAAAATAATCTGTATCTGTTTAACTGCAAATCCTCCTTTTACCTACCTGAAGTCCTTATAGTTTTTAGCTGTCTATTCAGTGTCAGACTTAACACGCAGCACTGGCAATAATCAGCCCCTGCATACTCCCTCAAACTTTAACTCACAGCATACTACCCAAAAACTGAAGGGATTTAAAAAAAACCCAACACGGCACATTTCCGCTTCTCTCAGACAATCTGTCTTTAAATCAACACCAGTTGAGTAAGAAAATGAAGCAAGACTTACAGGGAGAGTAACTACCTTTTAAAACTTTAAACGCAGTTTGCATACTACATTAGCTTAGAACCTACTTCACTCTCTAGGTCTTGGCAGGGTCATTTCTCTTCATTTCTCTGCAGACTGTTCTGCGGTGCTGAGTGAGGCTGGGGGGAGGCACTTTGCTCAGACTTCATCTGAAAACACGATCAGGAAGTCATCAAACCACTTGGTGTTTGCTTTTTTTTTTGTTAAGTATGCCTAGAGATATCAAAAGCCAGTTCTTACTAGGCATCGCTGTAATACATGGTGAATTGTTGGGAAAAGACCTCACCTTCCATGATAGGTTTGTCCTAAGAAGAAAGAGTAACTAATCACAACTTTGCTGTAAAGTAATTACACCACCAGCACAGCCAGCAGACTGCTCTTCACCGCTGTTGGGTGTTGCTGTGACAGGAATCCAGGCAGAACTTTACATAAGGTACCAGATTCAAACGCAGTGGAATCTGCTCACAAAGACTTTTCAAAACCCCAAACAAAGCAGTTTCACTCCAAAAAGATGTTAAAATTACACTGACTAGGTATTTCTTTGATTGTTTACATTAAGTTTTCATTTAATCAACAGCACTCTATTAAGAAATCACCAACAACTATTTGCTGCTTTGAAACATGTGTCTGCTCGATAAAACACTGCTTTCATAATTCAACATTAATTTTCTTCCTCGAATTATGTACACACATAAGTCAGCACAAACCTTTTTTTTTCTCCTCCCTTACTGGGCCTTTTTTAGTGACAGAAAATATCAACTGTCCTCCTACTTGCCCAGAATTAGAAACTATCCACGATTAAACTAAAAGAACAAAGGGAGCTGGCTGAGGGGGTTGCAAGATCTTCTTCCACTTTTTAAAGGTCATGGCAATCAGGGAACGTTCCTGAGGACACTTCCGTCTTCAAGGAGGATCTGGGGGACTACAAGCCAATCAGCATCACACCTTGACCTGTCAGATGGGAGCAAATAAACCCAGAAAACATTTCTAAATGATAAGATGATGATTGGGAGCAGATTGAAATTGGTGATGGGGAAATCACAGTTGCCCAACCCGATAGCCTTCTTCCAACAAGGAGATGACTGGTACAGATAACCAGTGGATGAGTGGAAAACAGTGGATGTTGTTTATCTTTACTTCAGTGAGGCTTCCAACACTGCATCCCATAACATGCCCACAGAAAAAAAAAAAAAAGATTAAGTGCAGGCTAGATAAATGGAGAGCAAGATGGAGTAAAAACTAAATGAACTGCCAGTCTCAACACATTGGGGTCAGCAGCATGAAATGCAGCTGGAGCCCAAGCACTACTGGTGTACCCCAGGGGTCGATACTGGGGCAAATTCTGCTAAAACCTCAGCATGTTTGCAGATAACACACACCTGGTGGGATATTTTATACACCAGAAGGTCTCGTTGCCTTCCAGAGGGAGCAGAACAGGCTGGAGAGACGGGCCATTTCTGAGACAGAGGCTAATGTCCCTGAGCTCTTGAAGTGTACTTCCATGATCTGTGGATCTGTATGGGTCAGTTTACTGCATGTAACTTCACAGTGCAGTCAGCATTTTCCTCTTTTCCCACTGAAGGATCAAGGACAGGAGACAGTGGGTACCTCCCACAAGACTGCAAGCACCGAGAGATTGGAAACAACTGGGATTTAAACATACATATTGGCATTTGCTTGCCGTTTCGGTGGGGTTGAGGGGGATGAGCCATTGCTCCAGCAGATCTTCCTCTGAAAGCACAGGTTTACAAGACACAGACTCCTTTGCGCTGTAAGTGCTATAGCACAATTTTCTCCAGGCAATCACTGGAGGAAGACTGGCATGTGAAAAAGGAAAGAATAGAGGGGAAGTGTTTAGTAGCTATATATCCTATCTTTACTTCCCTTAGATGTACTGGGTATTGACATTTCAGTTGGTACTGCAGAGTAAAAAGCAGTAACCCTAAAAAGGATATTGGAATACATAAAAAAAAGAGGCAGTCTACTCATGCTGTTCCTGGAGTTACTCATTACCTAATCTAGTATTACATAAAATAGTAAAAGATTTCAAGTAGTAGGTGAAGAAGACTTACTGAGAACATAAAACAAAACGAAAACCCGCTCATACAAAATGCTCAATTGTTGTGACATCACCTGAGTTTTTTTCTAGTTATCAAAAAGGAATCTGCATAAGATTCTCACACACCCAATCTTCTATTTCCTTAATCCTAAATTCAGTTGCAGTGCTGAATCAGGCAGCCATTTCAACAGCAACAGACGGATGGCAAACTCGGGTTTATGACTTCCCTTCAAGTTAAAATAGAACCGCTAGAAAAGAAGGGAAAATGTTTTATTGCACATGCGAAAGCCATGTGAAACCTAAGCAAACACACAGCTTATCTGGATTGTAAGTGATCCTCTGTGTACTGATCAAAAGGAGTTCATAGTATTCGTGAAGATTGAAGGTCAAGAATATTGATTCCACTGCACTTCAGTATCTCACAGAATGGAATATCTTTAACTAACGTTTTCAATAGTAAGGATAGGAAGTATAACTTTTGAGTGATAACTAAAATGGAAAGCACCTGCACACAGGAACAAGCTTCTCAATTCCCCTTACTCACTGAGTTAAGATGTCACTCATTAAATACTCTTGACTAAAATCTAAAAGCAGCAGGCTATGGCTCCCACTATCTTCTTGAGATAAATTGTCATACTGTTATGGCTTGTAGGTAGGTAAAGTTAAGATAAAGTTAAGCCTACAAGGACAGAGCATACACTCCCTTCTTTTAAGAGCTAACATTGTCGAAGGTGCGATAATGTAGCAAGAAGTCTCATACTTTTCTTTGGCCCTGTATGGATGTTTCCTTGTCTTTTTTGTTAACTTCATTATAGCAGTTTGTGCCAGTTCTGACAAATGCCTGGCAAAATCAAGATGCGGGAATCTTACTGAGGAGAGGAAAACAATTGCCTAAATTATTATGAGCTAAATTTAAAGCTCATACTTCCATGTGCAAACACCAGTGACTGAATCACTAAGAGGACCTCAATATATTTTTTCAAGGAAGAAATTTAAATCTTCTGGCATTACCTTTTGTTTTTAATACTCACCATGTTCAAAAGCGCTAGTGAAGACTAAACTGAAGCAAAAGATTGGGAGGAGACAAAGGGAACATTAAGAGGTAAAGTGCTGGACACTGCCTGTGGGAACTGCCCAAGAGCCAGGGACAAATTATTCCAGATAACAGCCTCAAAACTCCTTTCCTTGTTCCTCTCACTCTAGGTGTTCTGAAGTTCCTCAAGGCTGTACTTTGCACACAGGCATTGTAAAAGAGCTGTGTGTTGTAGTCACAGGATAGCTCCAAACTGTTTAATTCCCTTTCAGTCTTACTCGATGCCACTTCTCACTCTTTCCCTCCCTGGTTTCAGTGAGGTGGGAGGGTTTCTAGTCACAAGCCTCTTCATATAACAAAGCTAAAAAATTGTGTGTGTGAAAGAAGTGGTACTCCTGAAATAATGCTTGTGTCTTCAGAGCCTTGGAAATTCTTCCAAAAAAAAAAAAAGCCCTTTAAGAAGGCTTAGAATGCAGCCAAGCCCTGTCAGTATACTTAAACAATTACTTTGTTTTACTAACAAAGTTACTATTTGGGAGAAGAATGTGATTTTTCAAATAAAGCTTTAATGATGTAATATGCCAGACACTTCTATGAGCGCAACCCTGACACAAGCTGTGTTTACTACGCCAAGGAAAGGAAGTAGGCCAACAGAAATGCTTACACTGGGCCAAACGAAAGGCAGAGGGTGATCCGGTTTTATTAGTAGATACAACAGTTTCTAGTAGTTACACAAAATCTAAGATGACCTGAAAGTTATCATATGCTGCAAGCAACCCTAGTTTTCAATACCCTGTTATTTTATTATGGAGCTTATAGATATCATAGCAGTAAACAATCCTAACGTAGTCAAAAAAACAGGTAGATTTCTAGCTTCACATACCAAAAACACTAAGCTGTAAATCAAATAGTCAGAATAATGGGAACATTCACATTTTTTTTTATTTGTATTAAACCTCTACTTCTTCACACAACTTATCCACTAAATGCATCTGCACTCCCTCAGTAACGTGTGCATCCATAAAGACCAGTTCCAGGGGACTAAGACTTTCTCAACCCCCGCTCCTGCTTCGATGTGGTTAATTTTCAGATGAATTCAAACAGCACTTGTTCGTTCAGCCAGTTCTCAGACATTTGTACACGCACACAGTTGGGATATGCATAATAGTAAATAGACACACTGAAGTACTTAACAGGAAGCCCAGAAGAAAAAAAAAATGAGAGTAGTCAGGCAGAAAAAAAAAAAGGAAAAGAACCATCACCTCCACCCCACAAATTTGGTTCCTGTGTTGACAGAGCCTTCTATGTCTTTGTAACAGAAAGGAAGTATTAGTATTCTCACACATAGCATCATGACAGGCAATTACTCTGTAGTAATGCATCTCAAACTCAAGCTATTTACTGAAATAGTACCCTTCTTGGTATCCATTGCCTAATCAGTTTCCATTTAGACGAGATTAACACCTTCCTTAACACCTTTTATCTAGTATCACTGTAGTGATAAACTAGATGTTTCTAATTATAAATTCTTTATTCCTGCAAATTAGCTAAAAGCAACATTAGATGTTTCTCAGTAGTTGCAAAGGTGTACTTTAAAAAAACAAATTTAACTTATGTTTATCAGGTGACTCATTTACTGAAAGTTTTAGGAGTACTGTTGTGGTTTAGAAATAACTTTTCATCTGAAATTGTGTTTATGATATGCTCCCTAAACCCCCTTAGGAGTTATAAATGTCTTAACCTTTGAAATATGTCCATCAATGACCAGTATAAATTCGTAACTACAAATCATTACACACTGTAAAAAAAAAAAAGTAATCATAAAACATACCTGACTTAATAGTTGTCCATGAAAAATGTTGTTAACCACATTCAAAACCTGTTTTATAAGTTTTCTTTGAGAAGCAGGGATGAGCGCTGGGTATCTGGTCCCCGTAGTCTCCAATTCCTGCTGCACTTTATCCAAAAGTTCACAGAGAAATTCCTGAGCATCTTGTTGGGCATATCCCCTGAAGGCTGGAATTAGTCTCCACACAGAATGAAGCATGGCAAAAGGAGACACCAGTGCCCATTTGCCAGACCACATAACTTGAAACAGAGTATGCAGCTCATGACAGAGAGAAATATGCTTTGAACTGGGCTCCCTGGGCTGAATAAGTTCCATATTTCTACTTTTTGATGCTCCTCCACTTAATCCAGAGGATAAACTAGGCCGCCTCACAGAAGAGGATCCCTTTACTTTCCCTCTGTTCCCATTCACGTGTAACGTTGAGGCAGCTACTGACAGGTGCTTAGATGAAGATCTAGTTTTACCATTAGTTGCTGTCTCCAGCAGTTCCTGAGTTTGGTTGAGATCAAGCTTTAAAAAGCATTCTCGAAAAATAAGTAAGTGACTTAATACCTGCAGGACAGAATTCATATAGCATGTATTTCCCAGATTTCTCAGTCCTGTTACCCCAGGAGTCACTGTGGGCCTTCGTTTCATTGGAGAGTCGCTTATTTTTTTCAATCTTTCTTCATCTGAGGTATACGTTTTTTCTGACTCTGCCACAGATTCGATATTCCATGATGGTTTTTGCAGGCAGGGTGCTGTTTCTGAGGACATTCTAATCCGATTTTGCAAACGACTGCTCTTTCTTGGAGGCATCTTTTCCAGCTCTGCTTTCAACTCACGCTTTCGTTCTTGTCTTCTCTTCCTGGCTTTGTCCCTTCTTTCCTCTGCTTCTTCCCGACGCCTTTCTTCTTCCAAAATCTTTTTTCCAGCAGGTGTCAACTCAAACCATGATCTGAATATTTTGCCCAGGAACGCACGCCGTCGGTGCCAGAGAGCTGTGAACATGCGATCTTCATTCCGAAGCAAGGCTTGGGCACCGCCATGTGAAAGGTAAGAATCATCACTCGTACCCATAGAACGCAAAATCCTCCCACTTCGAGTAGTGCACTCATAGTTCTGACTCTTGATTGCACTTAATGTGCTTCGCAACAGCTTTAAATCACCGGTTGCGTTATCATTAAGAACGTAATCATCGCAGAGATAACAGAAAACATACAGCTCGTTTACTTCCAACGCCACGGGGTGACTGCTCTCCTGAAAGTGCTTTAGTGCATGCTCTTCAATAAATCTTCCACACGCCACGTGCGAGCAGCTGAGGCACGCCCAGACGGATTCCGTTGTATTGCAGTCCACGCAATGCCACTTCTGAGGGTTCAGAATGGAGTGATCTTGGGCCAGTCGCAGCCGCCCTACGTGCTTACACTTATCCATTGTTAGAACCAAAATTGCAGTAACATGCTGGCAAAACACGTAATCCGAACTATTTTCTGTCCATGATACTTCAATCTGCAACTAAAAAAAGAAGTTATGAGTTACAGTTCATAAATACCCAGCTGTATCACTTTTACAGACGTCAGCATATTAAACTCATACTTGAGGTTACAATCGTGACCTCCATCCAGCTAAGTCCCACCAAACATATAAAAGCAACCAGTTATGCAGAGCCACAATCAACTTTATCACCAGCAGTTTGATGTTTAAACTAAACAATCAGAGTATCATATTCCCAGTACCTTCTGTCTCAGGACTGGAGCACACTTGCTACACTTTAGATTAGGCCTGTTTTTTTTCAAAGGAGCACTGATTTAGTTTGTGTTACACGTTACAGAGTCTGGATACAAACACAACTTAAAATGGGGCAGCCTGGCCAGTAAAGCTGTGGGTGCCTCATCACTGGCAAGTGTTCGAGGCCAGGCTGGATGGGGCTTTGAGGAACCCAATCTAGTGAAAGATGTGCCTGCCCACCGCAAGGAGCTTGGACTAGGCCCCTTCCAACCCAAAACACTCTATGATTCTAGAATGCTTCTATTAATTATATCCCTAAACATACAGGTGCACAAGTCCAAAGTTCACTTAAATTTATTATGTTTACACAGTGTCAACAGACAAACGAGGCTTTATATAACTCAAACCCTTAATTAAACCACACCTTTAATTAAATCACTGCACCCTCGTGCTCAGGCAAGAACCTTTATACCACTACTTTCTACAATATTACATCTTCAGTAAGTACATTTTAACATGTCATCCTAACATCTCTGAAAGAAAAAAAAGTGACCTGGAAAAGCTGAATTTGATTTCTTCATAACAGAAAAATACCATTACATATTTACCTCTGTTGCTGCAAACTATGAAAACATGCATTCTGAACAGATCTTCCTAATCTGTGTCTTCAAAAAAAAAAATCACTGAAAAACTTGGCTAGCATTTTTTAATAAGTTTATGTGGTAACATTTGTGTGTTTAACGCTGCTGTATTTGCTTTTTCCCATTAGGTGCATTTACCTAAACCAAACAGGCAGGCTCTGACTAACTAAAATTAAAGAGACAGTGATTCATTCATTATTAAGTTCTACCATCTTTCCTTCGACTGTGCCTAGTTGAGAGAGATCACCTAGAGACAAATGATGTGTCAGGAAGCGATTAGATTTGATCTGGGGTGTTCGTGCCCACGATGTCACTGACTAGAAGGGCTAAACAGCCCCAGTACAGTACCCATTACGTGCAGGACGTGCCAGACGAAGCGATTACTTGATCTGATGAGTACCAAAGGTTTGTCAAATACCCAGGCTATGCCAAGCAAGACAAGTTAGGTTATTACAAATGCTTGCATATTGTGGAAGTGGCCTAAGGCTGCTGAACATCAAGATCCAGGATTTTATGTTTTGCAGATTAGTAAACCACACTACAAAAATACTGAGTGATGTAGCCAACTCTGGATTGAACCCAAAATAGTACATTCCAGCTATTATCCTTGAAAATGCTAATATTTATCCAGTTTTACAGTTCTGAATTGCACAAGAATAGGTTACTCATTTTAGAAGTTATGTCTAGGTTCGCATAAGCATTAGGTTGGGGGAACCCTAACATACAATGATATGACACCACTAAAGAAGGGAAGAGGGTAAAAAGTTGCAGCTGTATAGGAAAGCAGCTTTATTTTTATCTAGTACTTAGATAAAACTGCACTTAAAAGACTTAACAAAATAACGGCTTTGATATGTTAACTGGCCCATGGCTAGTGCCTTTTAAAATGTTACAGATACCAGCATAAGAGCTTTAACAATTCTTCAAGCACATAGGCAGTACCCAGCATGGCACGTGTTGGCTGTGTCTTACTCTGCAACACAGAAAAGGTTGAGACAACTGTAGTGAAACTAGTAACTGTACACAGTTTTACATGCCCATATTAATGATTCTCGCTCAGTTTATTTCAGAGTTGTCTCTAGTTCATACTCAGGGCACTGAAGAATTTCAGGCGCTATGACCTCTGGGTAGCCATTCAGTGATTCCCAGATTAAGTACCAGCCACAGTGTATTATGGGAGGTCGAGATCCCTTGTGTGCTATGGTCAACAGGATCACAACAATAAGGGCTTGCTGAACTTTTTCAGCTTCCTAGCATCCATAACATTCCTTCTAAAAGGTATGTCTATTCATAGGCTGTTAATGAGATTCTTTTACAGAGTTGTGCATATTAAATTTGCTTTTTATACCAGTTATAAACAAGACCACTGATGTTAGCTATCCCATGTCTTCTCCTACTCTGACAACCTGTTTTCCCCAGAGCTGTTTTTTTAACACCAATAAAATTCACAGAAGTTTCAGAGTAAAACTGTTAATTCTTCATAGAATACTAAAGTAATACATATGTAAAATGCACTCAAAAATTACATAGGGTAGACGGGATTTTAAGTGACCAGACTAATTTTTGTGTTTTGGGGCTAACAGAAATAGATTCTCCTGCATAACATATTAGTAACAGACCTTTCCAGCAGGCCAGAAAAAGACACTAAAGCCTGCCTTCCCACAGGACTGTCACATACAGCAATGCTGCCAGTCAGAGGAGTCTGAGAGGTCAACCCTTTCTGGTTTTGTCAAAGTCACTGTGTAAACACCGTGCCCCGAGTTTTTTCCCTTCTTGTTAATATTATGCGGTCAGAAAATTTGTTTTTCTCCATATATAGGACTGAGGACAAAAGCAGTCCACTAATTTCAGGACGACCACTGTGTAAACCAGGGGTTGCACAATCAAGCTCTTCATGCAAAAGCAACACGATCCTACGAAAGCGCAAGATCAGCGCCTTGAAGAGAAAAAAAAATAAAACCTCAGCTCTCCCCCCCCCCTCCAGCAACCAAGCCAGCATGACATTTTTCCCACCTACGTCGAAGTGTAGAGAAAGGAGATGGGGGCAGAAGGGGGGAGGGGGAAGAAACATCTTGGCATGGGAGAAGTGTTTCTTTGAAGAAAATGCAAAGAAATCAAAAACCAGTTTGGTCAAAAACAAAGAAATATCCAAAAAGACAGTGAAAAAGCTAAAAGTACAAAACTGAGACCAAGAAAACTTCAGCTGAATGTCAAGCAGGACACTGACAGCATGAATGTTTTAAGATGCAGAGCACTGAAGTACTGAAACTAAATCAAGTCACAAAATTTAAAAACTTAACCTTAGAACCAAGACTTGGCAAGACAGAATAGCTTGGTGGAAAAAAAAAAAACCAAACAGGAATGAAGTAACAGATAATGGTGGAAGAAAGCTAAAATATACTGCATACTTGTTCCCACACTTACTAGAAAGCTGCAGCTGGAATAAAATAGTACAGGCAAATGCTCCAACCTTACATTCCCTAAAGAAAGTTATTCAGCGCTAGTTCCTGCATTCTTCTCTCCCGAGGTTCAGTTCTGTGCACACAGACAAAGAAACTGTGAATTAGTTGACCAGCACTTCAGAGATCAAGCCCCCCTGTGTTCCTAGCACAGACCTGAGCTCAAGTAGTAAGCAAAATCACAAGTACTAACATACAGAACAGCACTACTGAAAGCATTAAGTTGCCTGAGAAAAGAGGCAAAATCTTTTCTTGTGCCAAAGTTTCACAAGCAAGAAATAAAGATCAACGGAACAGGATTTTTTTTTTTTATTGAACCTTTTTTCAACCTTATTGACGTGTTTGTTTCTTTAGTTTTGCTAAGGAATGGCTGGCGAAGTGTACACTTTGGGGTCACTCATGAGCTGAAAAGTATTCGATGTTAAAAAAAAAACCTTTTAAGTCAAGAAACTATATTTTTCTCCCCTTTGTGTTTCATGTCAACACAAAGTTAAGATTCATCTTCGCAGCTGATAAATTTTAAAATAGTAACTCTAAATCTAAACAAAAGGAAATATTTTTCCCTTACTCACTACTTTCATAATTAATTGCTTGGCATGTAAACGGAAAAAAAAACCCCAAACAACTTATCTCAAGTGTTAGACTAGAAACACAGTACGCAGTTACTAATCTATATGCACACACACTGTGCTCTGTGTGCCATTAATGTTCTGGCTTTTAAATCTGACGCCAAAACTTGATTATTTTCATCAGGTTCAGAGTACCTGTTTCATACGAAAAAAACAGTAATCATGCGTACCTAAACAACTGCAGGTTTCAGATAGCAGGTACGCTAACTCGAAGGCAGATGCTTATCTGTTTTCTTTAACAATTTTTCTTTTTTTTTTAAAGCGAACAAGCCAAGAAAACACTGATGTCCATAACTTCACGCTGCGCCGCAGTCCTGCGGGCATTAACAGCAAGACTTGGAAATCAAAGCAGCGCTTCAGAAAAGAAATTTTGTAAATAGTTTCCGACTTTAAACAAAACAGCCTTTGACAAGAAACCCTCCAGCCACCTTTCTTGGGAGCCATAGAGACAGTCATTTAACTTTTTTTTTCCCTCTCTTATTTTAACTGGGTTTTTTTTTGTTCGCTAGCTAAGGAACGTGTATAGAGCCGGCTGCCTAGAAGCAGCCAGGACACCAGCCACCGTTGCAGCGTTACACCACTCTCGCTGTCTCTTATTGCAAATAACCGCAATTGCATTTCCTGCAGTTGAGAGTTCAAGGTAAACAAACAGTTCAGATTGAAGCACTGCCACCGAAGCATGAAAAACACGGCGTTTCTTATCACTCGCGATTTACACTCGGGGAAAGTTCTTCCCTTTCACAAGACTAAGCGCCTCCGACAGCTCCTGGCTCCCGCTCTGACAGCGATTCCCAGCCAAGACACCCCAGCTCAGTTCACCCGTGGGCTGGGTGCCGGAGTACGAGCCTGCCCACGACCGCTTCCACCGCCTCGGCCCTTCCCAGAGACCCGCGACATGACGCGACTCCCTCGCCTCTAACCGACAAACCGGCGGCAGCCGCCGGACACCCCAGCGGCCCGCCAGGCACCCCCGACACCCACACCCTCCTCTTCCTCTCTCTCTCTCTCCTTTTCCCCCGTCTCTCCCTCACCTCGACGCCTCTCCGACCACTCCGGGATGGGTGAGGGGACCGGGAGTCTTCGTCTGTGTCCACCACCACCGTGGGGGCCGGTCCCTTCACCCTTCACCCGTCCCGGACGGATTCCCCCGCCACACACCGACCGCAGCCCCCTCACCCCGGCGGCTCCTCCTCACCCCCGGCAACTTGCCCCTTCCTCAGGTTGCCCCTCGGCGGGTACCGTG